>VCJM01000428.1:11002-22346 GCA_024139495.1 Backusella sp. ASU-2019c | reverse complement strand
ATGATTACCAACCAAACAAGAAGGACATTTGGAGAAAAGTACTTGTATTTTGATGTTTATATCTATTTATCTATTTATTTTTACAAATCAAAACTGTAGCAATTGAAAACCTATATCAATATTGTTGTATTATTTTATTGTATCATATCATAATAAATCATGCTGCCCAAACCAAAGGCCAAAATAAATACCAAACATCTAATTCTGCTTTGTTCCTGATGATACCTTGGACGAATAATAAATATAAAGTTATTTTTTGAGATTATGATTTTATTAAGACAAAAAGTTTATTTCTTCTTTGTATTTGAATCTCCCTTTATCAAGTTTTTGAGATTGTTTCAATAAAAACAACTTATTTTTATAAAATTCATGTGGTAAGTATGTCACTGTGCTTCGATAAAATTAAACAAAAAAAATTGTCTGGGCAGTGCGTTAAGGCCAGGCGAAACCAAAATAAGGAATTCTAAACCTTTCTAAACACCTCCAAAGTGATTGAATATATATGATGGACGATACAGTTTATATATTTGGCATAGATTAATCACCTGTTTAATTTCATATCGACGGTAGCACAAAATAAGTTTAGAAGGAGATCTGCTTTATGAAATCACAAAACAAATATATTTTGTTGACGCAAGTTCTCGGGTGCTACAAAAAGTAAAAAGTGTGCACCATTTTGGGCTGGAGCCGCTTGATGACCACATTCTTTCCTTCTTTGGTCAAACTCAAAAGGTACTAAAAAGGTAAGTGGCCAAGCTTTTTTCAAAGAAAAAAAATGCAGAAAAAAAATAATATTTACTTCTTTTCTACCTCTACTTTTTTTTTAAAAAAAAAATATACCAACAAAATGACCAAATTACCTGATTATTACAATATTTTGGATGTTTCTCCTAGAGCAAGCCATGATGAAATCCGTGAAGGTAAAAAGTAGAAATATAACTGCTATAATTATTAAATAAATTTATATTTTATTTATTTTTTTAGCCTATAAAAAACAAGCTTTGCTTAACCACCCTGATCGTCTCGGTGACCGTGCCAGCGAAGCAGAAAGAAAAGAAGCCACACGAAAATTCCAGTTAGTAGCAGACGCTTATTATATCTTGGGCGACCGTTCTCGTCGCGAAAGTTACGATCGCTCTCGTGAAACTGAAAGCAGATTCACATCAGAAGAGAATGCTCAACCAAATGCTTCTTCAACACAAGCCAATCAGATGTTTGGTAATGTTTTTGAAGAAATACTTCGACCTGAAGGTATATAAGACGTAAAAAGAGAGGGCACATTTGATACTGTTTTGTCTTACTTTTTATTTTGCTTTTTCCAGTTGAACATCCTGGACATGTTTGGAGAATATTGGGTATGGGTGCTGGTGCAGTCATTGGATTCATCATAGGAAACGTACCTGGACTTGCTGTGGTAAGTCATGTTATAAATGATATACATCAAGCCATTAATGTGATTGTTATTTTATCTTAGGGTGCATTTGCTGGAAAGACATTGGGTCAAATAAGAGATCATAAAGGTGTTGCGGTATATACCGCATTTCAAAGATTAAACTTGGATCAAAGAAGAGATATTATAACTCATTTATTGACAAGATTCTTGGCTGGCGGTGCTTCTGGTATCATGAAATAAACTTTCTATGTTTTATTAAAAATAAAATGCGAATGTACTTTCGGAGCAGTCGTTATTATGGGAAATCGATCTATTCCCTTTTAAGTATTCAGTTTATATTGTCACTAAAGTGCTAATGAAAAACTTTCTACGAAAAAACATACAGAGATGAATGATTAAAACACCTCATTTTTCATATTCCAGGTTATTTTTTTGTTTTTGTTATTTATTAATGTTGATTCCCGGCTCTTGAATCACTTTTTTTAATTGTTTGTTTTTGAAAACTTAATCCGTGATATTTTTTCCTGAAAACAATAAATAATAAACTCAATGAAATCGGTCGACTCTATTTTGTTTCTCTCTCTTCTTTATACTATTACTCTATCACTTATTTCTTAATTGATTGCTATACAACGCTATAATTAATAGCATAAGCATGGAAAATAAATCAGATTTATTTACAGCCAATTTGCCTGTTGCACCATCATTAGAGCAGAGAACACAGGACAAGCAGTGTCACACCGAGAGCATTTTTCAGTCAAGCCCACCGAAAATGGATGTTTTTCCTGATCGCTTTAAGCCTATAAGGAATACGAGCTTCCAATCCTTAAGCACGGTAACGGATTCAAAAAGTATCAGCTCATCATCTTCTGTTAAAGACTTTACAAGCCGTCAAGACTCTAAAATCGGGCAAATAAATGTCTATGAACCTCTACTGGATCCTAAATTACAAAGTGACAATGACGAAGGATCAAGTGACAGCGATAGTCAAGTAGATACTGCTACTGAAGAGGAATACCAAGGTAAACACAATCCAGTACAGGCGGATGAAAGTGAGCCTGATGTATTCCAGGGAAAGGATGTCCAAGCTGTTATTCACCCAGTGGAAAAAGATATGGTTCAAACGAATATCAAAACATCTCCTATTACTCCAGCCAATATAATTAAAAAGCAGCTTACCAACGACCAACACAGCGATAAGATGACAATAAAGAGTAAAATGGCCAAGATTACTGATATTAAACTCGCCTATGGTAAATTTACAAATACATGCTATCTTGCAAAGACGTGGCTTAAAGTGGCATTCAACACAAAGTCTAAACAAGATGACTCTAAGGTTAGGACGTTAATATTTTTTTTTTTTTTTACTTATTTAACGCAAAAATATTTAAACATGTATTGTAATTTATAGGCTAAATGGAAATCTGTTGATCATATAAGACCAATCCAATTGCGAGAATATGAAAACAATAGAGTTTCCCGCTCTCTAGCAAATTTTACCGGGTATGCAGGTACGGTAGAGCTTCAATGCAAAAGTAATCCAATGACTAACAAACAATGCCTCATTCTACTTGATACAACCTTACACAGACCTTATTAAAGAGACCACCCCTTCTAAACCTGATTTCAAGACACCGATCTATACCAGTCAAGCTACTTCTCAGGTAGACTTTTCAAAGTATTTACTATCTGAATCTTCTGTAACCATGAGCCCTCAGATGAAGGATATAATGGATCTTTGTGATGACTCCTTTTACGGGAACTAAACTACTTATTCCGTTGCTTTTAAAACCTACCAGCTTTACTTTTTATTAATATATAATATTTTAATTTTATGGTACTAAATTACTCGGTTTCCTTTTTTTTTGATCAAGGAGAAAGTTGGAACAATCCAACCTTTTAAATGTCGCTGTAGCAAGATCTATTTTGAAATAAAGTTTTTATTGTTCAAGACAGACACAGAGTATGTGTACAAACCTTATTTAATTGCCTAAACGAGGCACAGATAGTAAATACTCGTAATCTGATTGGATAAGCTTCCTTATCAGGATTGATAAACAAAAAAAAAACAAAAAAAAACTTAAGGAGAAAAAAAAACAAGACTTTCTCTCTTCAAACTAAAACATAATGGACTTTCCTTTTGCTTCAAACGAGACTAGTAGTTGGCTTCTTTACATATTGACCGATTCTGCTTTACCAACGGGTGGCTTTGTTGCTTCGTCTGGCCTTGAGGCAAGTTACCAAGCAGGTCTTGTTGATCACGCTTCATTACCAGCATTTGTAAAGTCGTCTACCCACAACTATGCTTGCAACACCAATTGCTTTGTGCGAGCAGGCTATGAAGCACCCGATCAGGAAAATCCAATAGAATACCTTGAAGAATATGATGGCATCTGTGATGCTGTGATGGCTGCCAACACAGTTGCACGACGTGCTTCGTTAGCACAAGGTATGGCTATGCTAACACTGTACCTGAAATGCTTTTCAGAAAATTCCAAGTACGATATACAAACCATAAAACTGTGGAAAAAGTTAATAAGAGGAGAAAAGGTGGATGGCCATTTTGCTCTTTGTTTTGGGTTGATTTGTAGATATTTGGATGTGGATCTAGGTAAAAATAAAGAGAGAACAAGCATGAAGAGGTTGTTGCTAATACAAAGGCGTAGACAATACATTTCATCTTTGGCTATACTTATTCACACGTACTATTTATTCCTCTGGAGTGAGATTGAATGTGGTTGGTCCTTATGAAGCTCAACGTTTATTGATGCAGTCGAGAAAGCCAATTGAAGATATTTTGAAGGAAACAAAACAACTAAGTGTGGACGATTGTTGTCAGACTAACCCATTGCTTGATGTATGCCAAGGAATGCATGATAGACTTTACTCTAGATTATTTAATAGTTAGTTTTTTGCTAATAAAGGTTTTTATCTTGTATCATTTTGGCTTTTATTTAAAGGGAAAAAAAAACAGACTATGGATGGAAGAAAGGATGAAGTTGGTAGTAAAAAGGTTTAAAATTGAGTACTATACAACACGCTTTAATGTAGTAGTTCGTATCATATAAATGCCTAAACTATAAAGTCGTGATCATTTAAAAAGGCATTATATGGGTTTTCGAAGGATAAATACATATTTATTAAAAAATAGGGATAAATCATAACTGTTGCTAAAGGAATTGAATATTTATATAAATATATGTGTGTGTGTGTTAAGAAACTACTTGATTTTTTGGATCAAAACTGCTCCTCTTATTAATGTTGACAGTAAGGCGAAGAGTTTGTGTTAGGGATCTTAATAATAGGATCGAGTTGATTTGTATCACTGTTGTAATGAAATTCGATTGCATCGTCGTTTCTAATATTCAACAATGCATCAGTTTGACTAATATCACCTTTGCTGCTCTTTCCACGGTTGCCCAGCTCTTTGCGTTTTTTCATCAACTTGAATGAATCATAACCACAGCAGCATATCGTGTAAATAAATTCAGGAATATATGCAATAAAGGCGTCAAAAAATGCTCCAAAGTAACCCTTCGCCTTTTTTGTACCCTCTAATATAGCCTTGTTCGTAGTCTCTTTGGCGCTAAAGAATTTAAGCATCAGGAAGCAATCAACATTCATAGTAATAGCCAGGATAATAACATAAATGGCGTTTTTAACGGCAGCTGCTGACCAAGGGATTGCTCCTGGAAACTCGGTACCATCAGTACCGTGAATCACACCTCGTTTCATGAGAATAGATAAGAGTATGTCACCGATAGTAAAACCTATTAGAATGGGGGCCTTAACGGTCCAGAACATACCATGGCTTCTAATAGCACCTCGTTTCCACTCATCTCGGAATACATCCAAATACGTGAAAAGCGTCGTGAGAATCAACAATAGTGAGACAGAGTTGATAATTGTAAGATATACATAGGCTCCTTGAAAGCTAAATATCCCTTCGCAATAAACACCTTTAATAGAAGTAATGATAGTAATAAGCGCGCTTATCATTATCCTACAAGAAGAGCTCGTTAGTTTTAAAGGGTTATTTTTCATTTTTATTGTATGTACCAGATTGGATATTGAAAGACTAATACATCTGAAATAATAGTAAAATGCAATCCCCATTTAGATTTCCTATATTAATATTTAATTTTTAGTACAAGAATAAAGAAAAAGGCATTGTTTGCACTTACAAATGATACTTGACTCTAAATATGATTCTTGTATTTACAGACTCTTTTGTATCACCTGCTTCTTTTCTGAAAGGTACAAGATAGGCTTTAAGGCAGGTATAGAGGTTGCATACAACCAATGCCTCAAAAATTTTTGCAAAAAACATAATGACAGTAGCAAAATCATATCTGAGAAAAGCAAACCATGCCATAGTTGAGTAAACTGGTGGGAATAATATCACTCGTAATTTATGTCGTTGTATTTCAGGGCTACTAAATATATTTTTTTTCAGTTATTTTTTTTCTGCCTTTGTATTGTTTAATATACATACTAGTAATTTCTCAAGTGTTTTGTAGCGTTTATAATAGAAACTATCCAAGTGATTGCCAATAGACCTAAGCAAATCAGCCAACCAATAGCTTGCCAACTCTGGAGTGGGTAATCTCGTACAGCGCCCCAGTTTATGTCATTTGGGCTAATTTTTTTGCATAGGTCAAATAAATATATGGTAAATAACTTTTGTTAAATATGTCAGAAGTTAATAGAATACATACAATCCACCTCGAGAAAGGTCAGTTGTAGTAGGGCAGGTTTGTGCTTCCACTGTTGGATCCATGTTATAACAATTATTTGGTGTTGAGTAGATAAAATAAGAGGGTGATTGAATAATAAATAAATAAAAATCAATGCATTTTTATATGATTTTCATTTCAAATTTTGACTAAATCTATAAAATCAAAAATAGATGAAATAATATGCAGAGATCAGAAAATAAGAGTGGCGCTCACGTAAACAGGTAAAAGTGGCTATGCCGTACGACCTTGATATATATACCAAGAAAAAAAATTTGGATAAAGTATTTTTCTTAAAAAACAAAGTGAGATCTCATCAGAGAGATACGTCATAAATTTCTTGGATCCTCCTTAACTGTTCCTTGAATATGCTCTAAGCACAGGATAATGTGATATAAATAAATATGTTTTTTCGGTGACTTTTTTTCCCCCATAAAACGAAAAAAGAACACCGCGTTTGGATTGAAGGTAAAATGTTAAAAAGTTATATTTGCTGAATTGGGCGTTAGAATTGTCAAATATCAACTAAGATAGAAGGTGAAGATAAGAACATATTCCTTCTAATGACTCTATTACATTTAAAAGTACCATTCGAATGATAATATTTTTTTTCTGTGTTTTGTTTACCAAATCTAAGCCAAGTTTGCTAGCACTTTATTTTTTTAATTTAATCCAAGTATCGTAGAGAATTGTAACGTGACTAAAAGTTATTACCCAAATCCAGGTGCGAAGGTGCTATTAAAATAGATTTTCTGCAAAAGCTAAGAGCAAGTGGCATGGATCTTCGGTGCCAAGTAATCGTATATTTGCTCCATGAATATGATTAATGCATCAAACCCTCTCAATGAGGTGTAGTATAGGTCTATTTCATTTCAGTTCCTATCCTATGGTGATATATTGCTAGAAAGAGTTTCTAACCGCTATATAATAAAGTCTTACTGCATTTGATAAACCCCAGAAACTGGAAGAGCCTTTTTAATATTTACTCCGATGACATTATCAAAATCAAGGTTCGGCTGTGCCTGTACCTTTGAGTTTATTACTAAATTGAGTTGTTCCTGAAATCATGCATCTGTGACACTCCGGAATAGTGCACTTTCTATATATGACACCATATAAAATAAGCAAGATTGGCCTAGAGATCTACATTATAAAGTTAGAATGAAGCGCATATATCTGATCTTTGTATTTTGTACAGAACTTTTCTCAAAGTGCACTATTTCGGAGTGGGTCAATTTTTAGAATGAATGGATTAATATTTGTACAATAATACCTTTATATTTTCTTTAACACTCTTTTCATGAGGTTTTTATAGAAGTAAATGTTATTATTTAAAAGCAAACTTTTTTAATTAATTTTTAACAGATTCATAGTTGTAAAGTTTATTAATAGGAGCCCCCTTCATCAAGAAGCGCAGGTCATAACAACTGTACAAAGTGCTAAGCTGAAACAACTTTTTTTTTTCAACTACCTTATAAAGCATTTTATACAATGGGAAAGCGCTTCTAAATTTATTGAGATCAGTCTTTCATACAAGTAAATTATAAAGCAACTTGATACAGAAATATTAGAAAAACACAAGAAGAACAGTTTTTTTCTCAACAACCGAATTTGGTAATGACAGATCAATATACATATCAGATGACTCTGTTTTTACCAACTGGAAGATTTTGATACCTTGTTTAGTCTCAATACAAGTCAGAAAACGATATGGTTGTTGCCAGACCAAATTGTTGTTTTATGAATGATACAGAATGCATGATAGATTCTACTCGGGACTATTCAGTATTTTTTTTTCTTTTATTATAAATTCAAATGGAAAAACAATCAATCATGCTACGGCAGTATATGTAAGGCAAGATTTGAAGAGAGACAAAAAAAAAAGGAAGAAAGCAGGTAAAGGGAATATATAGAGCTTTATAAAAGTACTCAGTGTATAAAAAAAAGGGGGATGGTCATCTAAACTACTCCTCTTAAATGAGTTATAGTAGTCTCGAGAGGAGGAAACTTGAACTTTCTAATAGCTTTTGTACTACGAGCAACTGCATTGGTATCAAAGCGAACAATATCTTTTCTGAGATCATGTGCCTGTGGAATAAATTTTTGCATGGAATTGGTTATACTTTACTCTTTCATAAAGAGATTGGGCTTTTACTTACCTGGAACATGGCAACAATAAATTCAGCAATTGGTTTGTCAACCCAGCGACGTGCGCGAACATTATGCTCGAACCAACCGAGATGCCCACCATGCTGAGTAACAGCAAGTATGATGTAGGGATTGACTTTGATCTCATCGATTGGGATAGACTGGACAGGTGCAATAGGGTCATCAAGAGCATTTATACATAAAAGAGGGATTCGCACCTTTTCAATCACACGTGCACAACTGCCATCGCGGTAATAATTGTTCACAGTAGAATAATTGGACATCTTCTTGGTGCATGCATTATCATATTCACGTATGGTTTTTGCGGCCAAAACCTCATCAATATCAATGTCACCACGTGTCAACATAATTTCTTTATTTCTCAAAAAGATATTTTTGAGGTTACACGCCATTTTATAAGAATAGACCTTGCGAGAAAAGAAACCTTGATCTATTCTGGTGCCGGAACTAGAATGTAATGGTTATGGATATTTTTTTTTAAAGAAATAATATAATATAAAAACGAAAAGACTTACTTTAATAGATCGTAAGGGTTGGCTATTGATACAGCTGCAATAAAAGGCGTCTTTTCCTGCTCTTCTCCCAAATACTATATCAAGATTAAAATCATTTATTGATCTTGTCAATGGAATATGATTGGTTTATATTAAGTATATGTTTTACCTTTACGAGAATATTAGAACCAAGAGAAAACCCAATACCAATTAGCGGTGTCTTTTCGCCCACCTGCTTTTGTATATGCTTCAAGGCTTGTCTTAAATCATCCGTAATGGATGCATTAAACAATTGAGGTGTTTTTACGTTTGTAAACCCACAACCTCTCGCATTATAAACAACCGCTCTATAATTGAAAGGAGCTCTTGTAATCTAGATGATGATAAAAAATTAAAAAATCACGGAATAAACGGGAATAAATGGAATAGGCCCTTTTTTTGGGTTTTTTTTGCCAAGGAAAAAAAAAAAGTAAGACCCTTACAATTTGAAGAACACCACGAATGTAGTTTTCATGGCTACCTCCTGTTAAACCATGTAGCACGACAACAGTGGGTGTATCTTCGGGTATTTCAGTGGAAGGAACCGTCCAATCAATGGAAACTTCACCACCATCTTCAAATTCAATCAGTTGCCTAGATTTATATTGAGAGATTTCGAGAAAATAGATTGAATGAGAGTGTGAGATATTCTATTATTTATTATTAAATTGAATAATTTGATTTTGTACTACCTTTCGTAAGTAATATCATTGGTACCTTTGGCGCTATCATAAAGAGAAGCATACATGGTTTGTAAGTGACCTGAACGTAGGTATGATGTTGGGGTATAGTTTGCTTTTTTCCCAAATAATGATGGGCATGCTTTTTCTAAGTATTCATTGAGCGGAACGGCAATATCTTTTGCATAGCGAAGAGGTATTTTTACCGACTCCTGATGATGGATAATTTTAATATTTTTGGGCATTTTTTATTCTATCGAATTTAAAGAAAAAAAAAAAGCTTATGCTATGCAAGAAGGAATGGAGAGAAAGTATAATTTTTTTTTAATGACTATAAAAAAAAAGAAGGAGAGGAGAAATGGTACGATAATCAAAAGGAAAGAAAGAAAAAGAGGAAATAATAAAAAAAAGAAAAATATATCGTTTTTTTTTTTTGTGCTTGAAACTTTCCTTTTCGGAGTGCTCCACAGACAGTTCTTCATGATGCTGATAAAATCGAGCTCTATAAATAGTTTGCATTCATGTTTTTTACTTTTTCTCCTAATTGTATTTTTTTTTTTACCACCACTCTTTAATATAGAAAAAACTTTATTTTTTTGAAATTAAATAAATTGTACATCTATCCAATGATTACTGGATTTGCTTCGCTTTTAAACTGTCAAACCAAAAAATGAAAATATATTACATGTGACAGGAAATATATATATATATATATTAACCAAGAGATACTTTTAGTGGATTTACTTTTTATAAAAAAAAAGTTTGTTTATTTTATTGTATTAATAATATTAGTCAATGCAGAATCTATGAAAAGGGTGATTTGTTATCTTTTTTTGGTATTTAAATAACGAAGGGAGAAAAGTAAAAGGTAATCAAGCCACAATCGTGCCACTTAAAAGTCGAATTAAAAGTGATTTTTTGATGGATTTGTATTTTGTGGGACAGGGAAAGTAGGCGGTGAGTTGGGATGATAATTGTTCGTAGCAAAGTTCTGTTCATTGTATTGTTGAGGTGGTGGATAAGCATAAGTGTTGGAGTCAAAAGTTTGGTTATGTTGTTGTTGTTGAGGCGGGTAACTTGAAGTGGTAGTGGGTATAGTGGCTGCAGTGACATTAGGATTCAATTCATTCATGCTATATTCCGAATAATTATTAGCTTCCTGTTCACCTACACCCCCATTGCCACCATTATTTAACAAAAGTTCAGTTTGATTCACACCATTATTTGCAGTCTTTTTACGCTTTGCTAACTCCTTGCGCTTTTTCATCAATTTGTAAGAATCATAGCCACAACAGAACATCATGTAAATAAACTCCGGAATATATGCAATGTATGCATCAAAGAAAGCTGCAAAATAACCCTTTTTCTTTTGAACGCCTTCCAAATTGGCCTTGTCAATTGTTTCTTTGGCGTTGAAGAATTTAAGCATCATGAAACTATCAATTGTCATGGTGACACAAATGATGATCACGTAGATACCATTTTTGACGGCACCTGCTGGCCATGGAATTGCGCCTGGATAATCCGTACCATCTGTACCTTTAATCACACCTTTAGTCGTGAGAATGGATAAAAGGATATCTCCAAAATAGAAAATCACCATGATGGGGCCCTTCACACACCAAAACATTCCTATATAACATGGTTTATATAAAGAACAGAAATCCAAATGAAATTAAGGGAGCTTACCATGAGCACGAACTTTTCCTCTATTCCATTCGTTATGGAATACGTCCAAATAAGTAAAAAGTGCTGTAAGGATAATCGACAGAGAACAAAAATTGACAATCGTAAGGTATACATAGGCACCCTGGAAACTGTATTCACCTTCAC
>VCJM01000418.1:0-11222 GCA_024139495.1 Backusella sp. ASU-2019c | reverse complement strand
TTTTTTTTTTCACTCGGCTGATGCAAAGGCGATCATTTAGAATTTGGTCCAGACCCTGTAAATGCTTCTTTTCTGAAGGGGGAGTTACATTTCTCAATCAGTTTATTTTATTTTCTTCTTTTTCCAATGCTTTATGAAAGTTAAGAAAACACTTACAACAAATCTTCTAATCAAAATTCCGAAAAAAAAAAATATACCAAATAATTGAACTATTATGTTGGTGCAGATCATTACATAGAGCTATGTTTACTTTTTATGTATTTTTTCTTCCATCTGCATAAAATAATGAGATTGTTTGAAACAAGATTAAAATGCATGCGGAAAAGTAGTAAATTAAGTTAATTAGAAGGCTATTTCATATATGTTACATATAAAACTTTCCCATAAAAAAAACTGACTATGTTATATATGTTAAATGTATCTAAAATTATATTCCATTAGTTTGGAATGATTACTATAAAATTTATGAAGCGATATTCCACGTAAAACCTACACTATATAAAAACCAGGAGTATCAAAGAGGGTTTGAGTCTAGATTTCATCATGCAATCGTCGTAGATACGATTGATAGACTTTTTTAACTGTGTTTCAACGTATCAGTATTTTTTGCATAGATCGGGTGCTAATGGAAGCTACAAAGCATAATAATTTTATTAGCGCAGTATTGTTCTTACTTTGTTTGGATCCTATTTCATAAATTTTACTTTTTGAGCAAAAAAAAAAGTTGCTAATATCAGAGTATCAAGGTACAAATAAATCCAAGAAAAACTGATAATTATATACCAAGGTTTGAAATTGATAAAAGAAACGTAAATAGCCTATTTTAAAAATAAAAAACCTTTTTTTAGAAATAGGATATCATGATAAAATGGAAAGAAGTTTCTATTTAGTAAATATGAGATAAGTATATACAACTATTATAGTTATAATAAAAAATGCATTTTTGTTGATTGTTTTCTACGACTACTTTAGATTTATATCTCAAAACTAGAACTCCTTAATCACTGGTGTAAAAGAAAAAAAAAAGAGAGAAAGAAAAACAAAGGACCAGAAGCTGCTATAAAAATTCCCAATCAAATATCAGTTCTTTATCTTACTGATTTCATGTGGTTTTTCTTGTTATCGAATCAATTGCAAAATATTTACGTTTATAATCCACTAATTAAAACAAACATACAAATATTTTATAATATTCGCGGTAAGCCATCACTTCTATTATTCATTCTTATTTGATTTGTTCACAAGCAAGTGTCGTACTTTTTAAATAATCTCGAGGTGGTTCCTCAAATAGAACTTGGGAGCAATTTATTTAAAAAGTCAGATTTCAGGGAGAAAAGGGAGCAGAGGTTTGTTTTTCAATTTTTCTCTCTCTTTAAGCTGGATGAATACTAAAAGATTTTTTTTAAAAAAAAAAAGCGCAAATCAATAGATTAAAAGTTATGGTAAATTCACACAAAAATGAGTAGAAAAAGGAGTCTGTTTTAGTGTCTTTTTTTTTTTCCCTCTAAATCTCGTCATTCAATTAGTATGATAAAGGATTAATTGATTTTTGGGTTGGTAGTAGTCAAGAAATATATATAAAACAAGGCAAGTAGCTTTGATAAGTATGAGTACTGTGTATACTAAAGCTGTTTCAAAATTAAATGTGACATAAAATAAATATCATTATTTCTCTTTGCAAATGACATCAGAGGGAACAAAGTGCCCCGATTGTAAATAACAAACATTATAAAACTAAAATAACAATATATAATAAAAGCAAAAAAAAATAGTATTATAATACACTTAAAGAACCGAACAGTGTATTTGTTAAACGAAATATAACGAGCTAAAATAAGAACGGATACAAGTGTAAGTATAAAGTACTGTGAGAATAAGGAATAGTTACGGTATTTTATATGTGATTATCCTCTTGATGCTAACACTATATTCTAAATTGATTTATTAAATGCTACCAATCTATCTTACCCATTTACAAGCGATCATTACATGTAATGTAGATAAAGGTATTCATTTACTTTTACTTTTATATTAGATGTATATTTAATGGCATATTGATGTAAGTACGCGTTAATACAAATGATAGTATGGTCATTAACACCATCATTTAAATTTCAATGATACCAAAATATGATGATAGGGCATATGATATTATCAAAGTACCTTATTGATATTCATTGTCCTTACTGAATAAAAAATAAATAATAATAATAAAAAAAAAGGATATGAGCCAAATTAAAGTTTAGGTTTATAGCCAACTACGTTAAGCATTCTTTGTGGGATATTAGATTTTAAAAATAGAGTAAAAATGAAAAGCATGCCAAATACTATTACCGTACTCCCCAAATCGCAAACTCATTATTATCAGTTGAATAAAGTAGAAAGTAAATGTGCTTTAAAAAACGTTGTGATTGCGTTTTTTATATTTTTAATAATGTTGTAATATCGTCGTTCTCATTACTATTCAGTCCAATTTAACACGATTTATTTTTACAAGTTTGAGTAAATAAACAAAGCTATAGCATTAATCATTTTTCGAGACTGAAATACAATCCCATTTAAACATGTTCTTTCTTTTCTTTTATCCTAAAGTAAACATAAAATTGGAACTCATATTGATAAGAATAAGCTTAAAGAAGAATGTCAAGATAGGGATCGATTCACGCCACTCGCCAACAAGTCACGTTCCAGTTGTCAGAAGAAAATATCCAACTACGTGGCTCTATTTTTGATTTTGAGATGTTTATTTATGTAAATGTTACTTAATGGAGACAATAGGAGCTTCTGAAAGAAAAGAAGACGGGGGAAATGGATGGAAAACCATATTTTGTTAATAATTTGATATGCAGATATTATTGTATTTTTACATCTCTCGCTACCAAAATACATATAAAAAATAATAAAAAAAAAAGGGGTCCAGGTCATGTTCCTGAAGAAAATTTATAAATGGGATTACTCCTTAGCAATGATTTTAGTCAATATAGCAGTGAACACTCTTCCCCCATAGACTCCCGTTTATTTGCCCCTATTAAACATTTAACATGATTTTATATCTCTTCTTTTGTTTTATATCACCCTTCTTCTTCTTCCTCTTCTTCTCTTTCTTTCTTTCTTTGTATTTCTTTTCTTTTACTTTTTTGTTTGTTTGTCTCCTAAGTCATTTCAAAACTAAACCGTCTTGTATTATTTATCTTCTCTTTTAAAAAGGTATTTTAGTTTTATTATAGTTCAATCATCAGTAATTATAGATAATAATAGTAATAATAAGACAGCGTATTTGTAGCACATAAAAAATAGTGAAAAAAAATGCCCAGACAGAACCCATTTCTTCGTCGCGCATCTTCACCAGGCGAAGTGAATGATACACAGATGCTAGTACCACCTCTGCCAGTTCACCCAGCCAAAATAACCCAACCTTCATTATCGGATTCAGCTCTCAAAGTACCGGTACGTCCCACTACGTTCCGAAATACACAATCTCGAATGATGAGTATTCGTCCTTCTCGATTTATAAAGGCAGCAACACCCACATCACCAGCTACACCAATAAATGAGCCATCATTAGTGAACAGTGACACAGTCCAACTATCATCAGAAATGAATGCATTTGTTCGACTATTTGATACCTTTACGCAAAAAATATATACAGAAGGTTATCTTATGCGTCAAAATAATAACAGTAGCAGTGAAGAAAAGCCTCGCACTAAAGTATTCGCAGAGTTATCTGGATCTACTTTAACTCTCTGGGATGCCGAAGTGACTGGAGCAACTGTGATGCCTACGTATATTCAAATCACCGACGCTACCACGGTGCAGTCAATATCTACAAAGACAGAGGATGGAAAAAGAAAAAAACATTCGTTCTCGATTTGCTTCAAGGATAAAAAGGCAACCTCCTCCGTCATCTTTGAAACTTGTGATAATTCTACCATGGTACGATGGGTCACTGCGATTCGACTGTCCTGCTACGAAAAGCAAAAATTGCATCAGCTATTCACTTTGCGGTTACTCCAGTCGCCTACCAGTTCAATATCCTCCTCCTCTGATTCAACCATTGAAAACAAAAAGAATAACTATACATATCTTCAAGTAAGAATCTCTGGCAATGCCGCTTGTTCCACATGGCAAAGATATTGGGTAGTAGTAGACAAAAAAGACGAGCGTTACAGCAAAAGATTTGGCAAAAAATCATTATCATCGGGCGACTTGCTAGAATCGACGGTACGGATTTCATTATATGAAACAAAGAAATCAAAAACACCCGTGCTGATCCTAAATAAAATAACGCATGCGTATGCAGTTTATCCTGAATCTACTCAGCTGATCGAAAAAGGATCGATGATACGTATTGATTGTCATGTTCAAGGCAAGCAGCAAGAAGAAAGTCACTGCTGGTTAATGGCAGATAATAGCAGACAGACCATTCAGTGGTTACTATCGGTGTATGATGCATTCAAGCTGTATGGTCGCCCCGAGTGTCTCTCAGTAGATGCATCTCAGCCACAATCACTTAATTTTGGAGAACCTGTGCAGGATGTTGATGCAGTTCACCCTCGCCTCTTTTTAGAGGCCGACGAAGTCATCCCTACCATGGATGTAGGACCCATTCCTAATGCCCAAGTAGAAAAGATATTCATTGATGCACTGCTAAAAAAAACAGCCGCTGATAGTCACCATGAGCAACAGCTTTCTCGACGACCAACCACCTCGAGAGCAAACAGCTTGCCCTTAATTACAGTAGTTGAACCACGTGCAGATTCGGATGAAATCACCAATACCAGTATCTCTAGCAGCCCTGATACAGACAGCAATAACAATAAACAAGACGATTTTGAAGATGAACCGGCGCCATTTAAATTTGCTCGTCAGGTGGCCGATTCCAGTGATGAAAGCGAAGATGATTATGACGAAGCGGATGAAGATGAAGAAGAACAAGATAGTGATGACGAACCTATCGGTAAAAAAAATAATAGCGATAAACAGAGTACGCAGCTGGATGCCCCACCAAAATCATTGGCCGAATCATTGATCCCTGATTTTGACTTTGGAAATGGATTTGATGTACCCAGGAACGTTACAGCAGCGGCAGTCGCAGCGGCCGTGACAGCATCCAATGCCACTTCACCCACATACCGGTCATCAGGAGCAGAAAACCGTACTCGCCATAACAGTACAGTCTCAATGTTCTTAATGGACCATGATGAGGAGGATGTTTCAAACTTATCTTTGCATACTCGCAAAGTCTCTATGCCAGCTGCTTCTAGGCGAGATCATCAATCAGCAGATTCACCCTCGTCTCTTTTTGGAGATTTTAGTCTGGCGACCGATTTCAGAAAATTTTCATTACCTGTTCAATTTTCAGAAAGTAACTCGATCTATGATGATAGACACTCTTGGGACTATGAATGGCAACAACAAGAAGATGAAGAGGTTGAACGAAAGAACATAGGTGATGATGAATCGTACGACTCGGATTTTGATGGACCTCTTATTCCTTCACTTGGAGACAATTTTGCCCCCCAAAATAGTTTACTGGATACCTATTTAGGAGAACAATTAAGTGCAAAAGAACAAATTGAATATGCGAGAGCAACAGGTCAGCCACTTATCCAAGTTTCAACCAAAAAACAAGGAGCACCACGAGGTGGACTTGTGGGCATGATTTCACAGCGCGAACGAGATCGTAAAGAGGGGAATGGATTCCGTGTTGCTGAGCGAGTGAACCAACATAACGCTGATAGATTTGAAAGAGAAAAAGAAAGACGCTTATTAGAACAAAGACAACATCAATTCTTAAAACATCAGGTAAATACAATAACAGAATGATTCATGTTGCCTTTACTTACTTTATATTACTCTAGATGATGCTCTATGCTAATGGATACGGGATGCCACCTTTGAATATGCTCCATCCACATAACTTTATGAGTCCAATGGGACCCATGAGTCCGATGGGTCCAATGAGCCCAATGAGTCCTATGAGCCAAATGGGACCCATGAATCAAAACGGCAACAGCATGCCACCAATGAGTCCGATGGGTCCAATGAGTCCTATGGGTCCTATGAGTCCTATGGGTCCCATGGGTATGATACCGATGCTTCACTCCCCTCCGCCCCCACTCGTCTCCCTTCAGCCACCCATCTCAAGTGCACCCAGTAGTACCCCAGCCAGTCCGCACTCACCCATGAGCTATGGCAATAATATTCGCCCAATACCAGGTCCGGCTCCTCAATTTCACAATGGAGGACGCCAAAGCCCCAGTTTATCTGCACCCATTTATACACCCAGACGTTTTTCAAAGCCTTTATTAGATGATGTAGAAGAGCCCTCTGGCTTTAAAAAGAGTCCAATGATATCCACTTCTTCAAGTGTACATTTGTAAGAAGTATCTTTTGTTTAAAAGGGGAGAATTGCTTTTTACGAAAACAATAACAAAAAAAATGGGTTTATAATAATAGATTTAAAGGAGTAAAATAACATAAATAAATTGAACATAAATACATTATATACAACACATTAAAAAGATGGCCGTTTCTATGTTTAGGCAATGATTCTATTATTAAATTATCTTATTATTATCAAGGGGAAGTTTTTTTTGCATGCACAAAACTTTAATTGACAGCCAACCCAAATGTTTACATATACGAATAAAGAATTTTCTTTTCAATCAAGTTGATAAATACTATAGGAAATGACATGGACTATATACAACCATAGCGCATTAAATAACAGACACCATATTCATGACCAATGACATACTATATATTCAATCCATATAAAGCTTAAATATAGAATTGACATCTCTCAAGTTCTAACGCAATTGTATGACGAGATGCTTTATTCCCATTATTTTCATTTGTTCCACCATCAAACATGATGGCTATTATATTGCACTTATATCACTTTTATAACCACTCTGTCATTCTCTATTGCCCTCTAAAATAGTAATAGAGATCATAAGTTACGTATTGGGAAAAAAAAGGGAAATCATTTTATTGTGAATTGGGAAAAAAAGTAATCACTAGATAATAATGATATTAACAGATACCAAAAGCTGTCAGTTTATATTCGATATGTATTTTCTCATCATGTGTGCACTTACTTTTGTAAAGATAAAAAGATTGTTTGTTGCGGCGACCGCAATCGTACTCTCATGTGGGTGCCAGGATTCATGAAGAATCTTTTTATTAAAATCAACAAAATTGTTGCTTCCACTAGAGCGATTCGTCTTGTTTTTTGATGTTTCCAATCTCTTTAACTTAAACGCACTCTTGTCCGCCTGTAAACTGATTTCGCTATCATCGTCCCGACCATAGATTTGGATATTGTTACTGTATGATCCAGTCATTACCTCTCTATTTGATCATCAATAAAACAACAATATATTTTATATTAAAAAAGAAATAACACTTACTTTCCATTTCCACTAAATGAACATTCAAATTTATCAAAAATACAATCATTCTCGTATAAATCACAAAGCTTTGATCTTAGATGTTCATGAATATTAATAGTTCGTAGGGGCTTATTTTCCATATTTATATCCCATATCTTTAATGAAAGATAATCCCTGGATAATATGTAACGTCCATCGTGACTGAACTTGACATCTGATATGGATGAGATGATTTCAGAGAAAAACGATTTATTGGATGGATCTTCCGTCTGTTCAAATACTATATACATGACGAATTAAATTAAAAAAAAAGTCCCTTTCCTTCAACCAGAGTCTAGTAGTCCCTTTTTACCTTTCGGATTCTGGTCACATAACGCAGATTCTCTCATATCAGCCAACTTTATTGTCCCTTTACTGCTACTATACATAAATATATTACATTGCTGAGGATGAAATTCTGCTGCTGTGATCACTTCTGTCAACTCCTCCATATTTGCAGGCTTAATGTCAACAATATCTAGAGTAAACACACGCACGTTTAATTGTGTCTTCACTTTATATAGGTACATATATATATATTTATATACTTACTAAAACTCTGATCAGATACATCAAGATTCCATAAATTGATACGCAGATCATCTGCCGAAAGGAAGGTTTCAGCATCAGAATTAAATGAAATTGAGTTGATATGGTACGCATGAGCTAATAAGGTGTTAATGCCGATTTCAAATTCCGCGAACAATCACAAACCATACCGTTTGCATATAGACGCCTGGGAACAGCAGCTACAATCGTGTCCTGGTGATCTAGATTTGGCCTTTCTAAGGATCCTGTCATACTATCGGTCATCATATTGAAATCAGCCACTACCTTGAGACTTCTTTCGTACACTTTCCATAACTTGATGGTTTTATCTAAAGAAAAAAGTAGAGTAAGAAAAAAAGAAAAAACACAATTTGCGTGAAAAAATTTCTTACCATTTGTTGAAAGCAAGAAATGAGCTGCATTAGGTCGTTTACACCATTTGATTTGGTTTATTTTTTCTTCAATTTCCAAGCTCTTCAAGTAATCAAACTCGGGTTCATGTGATTGGAATTCAGTGTGGAAGCGATACTCACAAGATTTTTTCTAGCAAAACACTTTAGTCTTTTCTCTTTCTTTAAAGCTGACTACTTACAGTTTCATTTCTTTCAAACAAAACCACCCTACCACCTTTATCACCTGTAGCAAGATAATTTCCAGTGTGGTCGAACTCAACAGCCGAGATAATATCAGCTTTTATGGTGTATTTTAATAAACATGTATGGTTCGGAAATATGTGTACAAGATACCTTCTGTGATATCATCGGATTCTCCTTTATCTCCAAAACACTGTGCAAACTTCCACTGGTTATCTGTTTCCATGGCCGACATATTTGATAAGATAAGAATAAAAAAGAGCTAAAATAAAGAAAAAGGAAAGGAAGAAAATCACAAAAAAAAGAAAAAACAGAGAAGCGCGTTGCTTGCAGGTCATTGATCAGGTGTTTGGATTGACTCAAAACCAACCAATTAAATAAAAAAGAGCATAGTCGACATAGTACATCAATACACGTTTAACTTTTTTCAGGCCTTTTTGCTTGATAAATGCCACCATTTTCTATTTTATATATCAACTCCCATTTTAGATCAACTTGATTGAATTTGAACAACAAGATTTAATATAAAACCCATCAGAATTGTAACCATGACAACCATACATCTGCCTCACCACCCTCCTTTTATTAGCACTGATATTCTTTTTAAATTTAAAAAACAGCTTCGTTGATATTATTATATCACTCCTTCATCATACTAAAGGCATAAGTTTTAGTTTTGTTTTTTAAATGTGATTTTAGCGAAAAAACCCTTTGTTTAGGGGTAGCGACAGAATACATCTTTTCGTAATTGAATCAGCAAAAGGAGAGAAACAGAGTCAGATTTAATTATGTTTTCAGATGACGACAAACATAAAAAAAAAAAAGGAGTATCATAAAATGTTGATAATGCAAAAGGGCAATGTTCCTGGATAATAACGGAAGCGTTCTTTAGTTTAGATTGTTCTATTGACTCAACCATAAGGAAAGTGTTTCATAAATGTGTTGCTATAATAGTAATAGTGTTGTCAATCTCTTGCTTTTAGCAACAGGTATTTTAGATTGCTTCTATTCCATGTTGATCCGATATAATACCTTGATTCCTGGTTCGTTACATTCTATTGTCTTATTTGGTAGCTCGTTCTTCTATTATATGGTATGAGCTGTATTACAATAGTGCATTGATATTCAGGAAATAATACCCTTTCTGATTGGATGCATTCTTTACTACCAAGGCAAATTTTAAGATCATCTATGAACAGAAATGATGAACCGTTTATTCGTATTAGAACAGCATCTGGTAACAGCTTCGAAACAACAGATTTTAACTATACTGGATCAGAATCCGAGTGACGTAATTTGTCCAGTCGTTCTGACTGAATTTCAAAACAACCGCAAAAAAAAACAAAAAAAAACTTATAGCTGCGTGTAGAAACATATCCAAAAGCTTTGCTTCATAACCCTTTTTTTACCCTTTTTAACTTAAAAGAAAGAAGTGACAATGTCTGGCTATAATATCATTTGGGCCTTTATTGGTGTTGCAGTAGCAAGTGCTTGTGCTTATGTTTTCACTCCAAAGGGAAACAATCAAACGTAAGAAACTCTTTAATAATAAATCCCGAATGTGACCTTAATCTGTCTTTTTTTTAAAATATCTAGTGTTATCAGAACTGTCATTATCATGTCACTTATTTGTTGTTACTTGATGTAAGTTCATCTTGGTAAAAGGATGGTTTCTATGGCAACTGACGGCAATTTTCTTTAATATTTTAGGTGGGCCATCACGTACCTTGCTCAATTACATCCTTTAATCTATCCAAAGAAAACTGGACTTAGACCACCTCATGAAGAATAAAATAAATAAAATAAAAAACGAAAACCAAAAACACACGTACAGCAACACACAACGACGACGACGACGCGCGTTCCTCCTTTCAACGTTTATACACACTTTTTTTCTTATTTGTTTCATTTGTAGGAATAAAACAACTTGTTTCTCTTTTCTCTATAACGCTTTCTGTGGGTGTGTTTGAAAAAAACTCCAATCAAGGGGCAAAATGTTTCAGCAGGAAATAATGTTAGAAATAACAATAATAAGAGTAACGCGATTGTTATTATTATAAAAGGCAACTGGGAAAAAAGGGTAAACTGAAAGTGATCTATATTCCCCCGTTTGTTCATATTCATACTTTTATTCCTTGATGGAATCTTGATTTGTAAAGTGTATGGGTATGACATATGATGGTGGTTATGATGTAAGAAAACCAACTTGGAAGTTGCGGTTCTAATGCAGGATATTAGTATCATCATGAAGTGATGTGTCTATTTTTAACCACCGCGTTTTCTTAATAAAAATGTATTTTTTCAGTCTACATCCAATTTGAATATATTGATTTATATTAGATAATGTTTGGTAAGTGCAGATGGATGCATTTATTACGATATTGCTTTTTGCTGTTTGATCTCCGTACTTTCTTTTTTGCTGTTTGATGTCTTCATCAACCATTCACGGGACTTTACTTTCGGAGTTTTACATTATGAAAAGGGTCGTTGCAAAGTGGGGGGTGATGGCAAAAAAGGGGGGTGATTGGGGAAGTTGGTGACAGAAAAACACACTTTTTTACCTGATCTCCGCAGAAAATAAGAATCCTGTAATGCTCTATATGCTGTTCATTACTAAAGTCAGGCATGTTTTTTTTTTTTTTTT
>VCJM01000415.1:7201-22658 GCA_024139495.1 Backusella sp. ASU-2019c | reverse complement strand
TATATATATATATATAAACATCCTACCATTTTCCTTTATATGTATTTCATGTATTTATTTTTGCTCATTATAAAAGGAAAAAAAGAAAAATAAAGTGTTTACAAATCCCATCTCTTCTTTTAGATCTTTGTCTGTTCTAAATTGGCCAAAATATCCTCACAACGGTTGATGTTGCGTAAAAACCAGTCACCGTAACGACGACCGACCTTGGACTCTGCAATGTGCACAATGTCTTGCTTCAAGCAGAAATCGAGATCCGAGGTCGGTAAATATTCGCCCTCGAGAAGGTCGCCCGAGACCCATTTATATTGACGTGAGCGCTGCTTGAAGATCAAGAGCTGCATCTTGAGCTCCTCGGGCTCGATCTCCAAAAACTTGGCAAGCTTGTCGATGCCCATCGAGGTGTACAGCTTCATGAAGGAGCGGAGAATGGGCAGATGCACCTGGTTGCGGATATCGGCGGTGAAGACCTTGAGTTGGTGCTGATGGGGATCGGCGCCCTCGCCGGTGGGCGAGAGGAATTTGGGACACGCATATTGGAAGAGATCCACGTAGATGCTGAGGGAGTCCTCGCCCTTTTGCATCTTGAACAGCTGCTCGCCGTACTTTTCACGGAGCTGGGTGTGAATGTTTTCATCCAGGCGGGTAGGGCAAAGCGCAATACAGATGGCAAGCAAGGCATAGGTCTGGTCGCCCTTCTTTGCGACTTGGTCGAATTGGTATGAGCGGTTGTTGTATGGTTTGGCTTTCTGGATGACGTTGAGGACGTTCGAGTAGGCACCAATGGCATCGGCATATCTACGGAGCATCATGTAAGCGAAACCAATGTAGTAGTAGGCGGTGACGTAGCAGCCAGTGACGCGGGCAAACATGGCCTTCTTGTTGAGCACCATGTTGTCCATCATCTTGAGGGCAAGAATGTAATCACCCAAAAGACAGTGGACACGCAAAAGACCGACGATGGAGAAGTAGCCCAGCATTTTATAAAGCGGGCGGGAGCCATACTCGCCAGCAGCCTCCATCATATCACCTCCATTCTTGCTGACCAACAATTGTTCGTTGATGCGGGACTTTTGAACAAACGAATAAAGCACATTCAACACACTGTAGCAGCTCCAGATCTGGGTGTTGTTGCGCAATAATGTCACGTCCTGCTCGTTCTTGTTGGAGCGATCGCGATAGTTACAGAATGACTGGAACTGATAGATGAATTCGTCGATGATATCCCAAAGCCATTGGTTGGGCAATTCCAAAGAAACAGGTCCATCAGAGTCTAGTTTGTGGATAATAATAATAAAAGGGGGTATTTTGTCAATTCAGCGTCTCCCCAATTCAACGCTCATTCACCAAGATGATGATGATGATGTTGATGAATAAAATAAACAAACAAAAAAACTTACTCAAAATGTAGTTGAATAAATCACAATAGTTCTCATAAGATTGGATGCGTTGTTCCAAGGTAGGCGTCATGTGAGAGTAAATGTGGCGATAGTAGAGTTCGCGATACAAAGTCAAAAACACCTGATCTATAGAAAAAAAGTCAACATACATTGAGCGGAGGGGACACGCACACACACCATACCATCATTGACAAGAGGCGAGATGACCTCAGCCTTGGGCCACGCTTGCTTTTGATAGTACTTATCAGTCAACTTGTTGAACGAGCTATCGTAGTTGTTGTGAAGATCGTATGCCTTGTTATCCAAGAAGTTGCGGTAAAAGTGAAGAATAAAGTTACGAACACTATCAGGGATTTGAGTCGTGTTGCTGGTTTGGCCGGTGGTAACTATAGAAACAGGTTTCAGAATGATAAATTTGTGTACAACTTGTCCCAATCTCTTTTTTTTTTTACCTTCAGTGTCGAAACCATCATCCAACTCGTTGTGTTGAGAATAACGAGCTTGTGCGACAAGTTCAACTTCGGCAATCAAATCGTCCTCTTCAAAAGTGTCCTGGTACATATTTCGTTACAGCTTTGACTGAGAAAAGAGAGAAAATATATAAAACAAAAAACGAGATGAAAAAAAATGCCTGGGCTTTCTGTCCCGCACAAAGGATCCAACGTCACATTGGTTTCAAGCTGCGCCACTTTTGGGATTAGAAAAGAGGGCCAGGCACATTACACACACGCACACATTTGTTATTCATTTGAATAGAACATAAGGAAGGGGGGGATAAGTTTATTATTTATAATGATTGTTATCAAGCACTGCTTAGAGCACTTATACGTTGGACCAAGTCGGTCATTCTGGTATCAATCACCTTGATGTTACTATTGATGGATGTTTCGTTCTCTTCCAAACTCTTATTTAGCTATTATTTAATCATTTCATTAATAAACCATCCATTCTTTGAGTCACATCCACTTACTAGCTCAGAGGTTGATTTTAAGCTCTTGAGTTCATCCGTCATACGTGTCTGCTCTTCAGAAATCACCTTGATGGATTGGCTAAATGATGCTGCTTCGGTGTGCAAGCTTTGTAATGCCTTGAGTCTGGTCAAGAGAGCAGGCGTCAGGTTCAAAAGCGGATCAATCTTTTCAAGAGTTGTAAACAACTGGTTGATCTGTTTATATTATACAATCGAGTTGAGTATCGAATACAAGTAATATTCATTCATCGTACTACCTTTGATTCGCTGTCATTGATACCCTCCTTATTAGCACCCTCGGCACCACCTGCTGCCGGTGTGGCTGCTGCTGCTGCTCCACTTGCCGTTTGAGAAGAGGCTGTTGCTGAAGAAAGCCCAAAGCTCAAAGAACTCGTTGTATCTTTACGTCCAGCCTTCAGCTCGTTTAGTCTATCCAAATCACTATTCAACACTTTGACTCGTCTTGCCACCATCTCGAGTTGTCTTGGTTGGGCAATGACGACCATTTGCTGTTCTAGTTTGGAGATGGTATTGATCAAAGAAGAGGATACAAGACTAGAAGGCTATAAAATAAACAAGTATTAATGATGGTAGCTCACTTGTTATAGCGTCCCTATTTTTTACCAAATCATCTAAAGCTTGACCAGCACTTGAGCCCACCAATTTCTCGAGTTTAGCAATACGATCATCGACATCCGACAATTTGCTTTCCTTTTGCAGCTTTGCGGTTTCTGGGGTATAGTAAAGTTCATACGTCACCATCTATTAATAACATGTCAGTATTCTGTCTATATCGAAATGGTGTAGAGGCATTACATCGTTCTTATCGCCAGAAGAAGGCACTTTTTGCTCGTTATTATTGCTGCCATCCTCTTCAGAAGTGACTGTCTTGGGCGGGGCGTTTTTAAATGCTTCCAATTGCTTAATCAATGCCTTTGCTTCTTCAACAGAGCGACCATACGTTGAAGGTGAGTCATCCACTTCGCTCGAACCAACCTGTTGGTTCATTCGAATCAAGTCTGATTGAAGGTAGGCGATTTGTGAAAGAATATCAGACTGAGAAATTGTTTCTTTTGCATCCGCCGGTTCCTGAATTGTAAACGAGTTGGATTGGCTATTACTAGAAATATCTTTATTTATCTTACCTTTGCCTTCTCCATGTCATCATTCAATTCCTGCACTTCATACATAAGACGACGCAATTTCTGAAGCGGTGTCTCCTCCAACGATAGCTGCTTGGGCAATATTTCATATTCGTTGGATTCAAGAGCCGGTGGGCGTTTAACATAGGTGCGATACATTTGTTTCTTTCGTCTTGTCAATCTATCAGAAAAATCTATCTACAAGTCTTAGCCGAACAACTGGCTCGATAAGCATGGGACTTTTTGGTTTTTACCTGTGTCGGTAGAGTCGACAATGCTGCCTTTGAAACGAGTCGTGGCATCTTGAACAGAAACACGACTCTTGATGACATTCTCATTGTCATCATCATCACTTGACTATGGAGTTATTAGCTTGGTTCGACACTTTGTATAGAATAAAACACTTTTGTACCTGATTATCGTACGAAAGAACAGGCGATTCCTCGCCAGCATCAGGTGTCTCAAAAACATCTGGTTGGTCATCCTGCAAAAAGAAAAAAAGAGCGAGATGAATACACAAGGTTCGAGTTTTTTTTTTTTAAAAAAAACAAGATGAAGAAACAAGTTTTCAGAGTTGTCTTACAATGTCAGGCAATGCCGAATATTTTGAAGTCATCTCTCTTGTGTTTTATTTTAAAAATACAAAAGCAATAAAGTATAGTAAAAAAATAAAAAATAAGGGCAAACTTAGAGCAAATTTTGAAAATTGAATGGGTTGGCACGTGATTGGAATGAAAAGGGTCGATACACACTCATCTCTTGACTTGAGACGCAGTCTTTTCCAACGGGTCCTTGAACTGAGAAGTCCTCTTTTCGGAGTGGATGATAGTACATGTCGGATTCATTGTCCTGTTCTTGATGTGATCCTTCTTCTTCTTGTTCTTGATGTATACTCTTGCCTGTCTCCTTTTCTTGTTCCTTTTTCTCTTGAGGCTTGTCTTGTTGCGTCTTGTCATTGTTTTGTTGTTGCTGTTGCTGTTCCTGCTGCTTCTTGAGCTTACTTTTAAGTAGTTCATTTTCCTCTCTTAAATGATGCAGCTCCCTATCATCAAGATGCATGAGTTTATATATATCAAGCACTGTTACGTATAGTAATGGTGATACCATTTAAAGTCTTTGACACTCGCCAACTCTTGTTTTACTTGATGTAACAATACTCGTTGTCGCTCTACTTTATCCCTTAAAAATGACACCATTCTATACAACGAAGACATTTGAAACTGTGGATAGCAAGTTAGTTTGTACGCTCAAAATGGATCCCATTCATTATATACTTCGATTATATCTTGCGCATCATTTAACACTCTTGTCATAGGCGACAGAAACTTTGTTCCATTGGGTCTCATCTTGGATATATTTCAGTAATACATTTTCTTTGAAATGCGTGTCTGTATGTACCTGTTCACCAATCAATTTATATTCACAGTGCTTCTTACATAGTAAGCACTTGCTTGTATCAAGCCTATAACACGAAGCACACAATGAATGCCCGCAGTTGGTGATATAATCCCATTCCAGCAGTACTTCATCACAATAGTCGCATTTTTTGTCCATCCTTTTTTGTTTTCTTTTTTGTTTTTTTATTTATTTTGTACTGTTCTATTAGTTGTATGATTTTTGAAAATAAAAAAATAAAAAAGAGGAAAGAACCAAGAAAATTTACATGAGAGGAGAGATATATAATATGACATTCTAATTGTTGACAGAGTATTTGTAACTAGAAATAAATAAATAAAAATAAGTCTATATTCAACTTGCAACATCCATCAATCAAGCATACCCGCATTTTTTACAATTGTAAAATACCGTTTGACCTTCATCAGCAGAACGAAGCTGCATGGTATGATATTCCATTTCGTTGTGACCACAATTGGGACACTTTTCTTTGATCTAATACAACAAATCAAAAAAAATCAGCTCGTTACTATCTATGGAAATAATTATAAATATATCAACGTACAATAGCTCTGGCTTGGGTAGCTTGCTTGCTTTGTTGTACCAAGTGGCGTTTGGCTTTCAAAGGTGACTGGAACGAACGTTCAGACGATGTTGTGACAACTTCGGTCGACTCGAGACCTTAATATCGAGTTAATACAACCCTTTTGCTTATTGTATCTCTTTTTTTACCTGCAGTTCTAAAAGAACAGGAACAATGACCACACACCAAAATATCGTCATCACCACCGGCCATGTCTAAAAGATTGCCACATTCTGGGCAGAAAATAAGTGAACCGATAATATTCGAAGCTGCTTGTGTTGACATTATGTTATTCGCTTTCCCCTTTCAGAACAAGAAGAAAAAAAAAAATAGTCGAGAGAAAAAATTGGCAGATGGCCAAGTTAAACCATGTCGAGCAGTCACAATAAGCCACATACGCTCATTAATTCAGCAATGGAAATTTGCATAAACTTCACTTTTATAGAGCTATTCATTGTATTAATTCAATCATCATTTTATTACTATGGTATAAAATATCAAGTGTTCTTTTAGTATCTCGTTTTAAGGTTAAACGTTTCATCCAGTCTTCTATTAAAGCCAATCATAAACTGAGAATGCGACGTGGTGGGCACTATTATAACGTGAATAAGAAATCAATACACTTTTTTGTATAAAACATACCATCATTTGCATTCAGAGGCGAAACTCTACCGCTGCTGAGTGAATACACGCTGTTAAAGGACCGTATACTGGGACTTCTTGAAACTCCAAGTGGCCGAAGGCTGTGTGCAGGACTTGGCGATCTTAAACTAGGGGCTCTTGAAGGTCCAGGACTAGGTGCTCTAGAAGGTCCAGGACTTGGCGTTCTTGAACCATTTTGAAACGGCATCATGCTACTATTTCCGCTCACTACACTGACGGATCCTAGGCTAGTTTTGCTGGTGCTTCCGCTTGGAAAGGCTACTAAACTGCCACTGCTAGCGGTTCTTGAACCTACACTGGGGCCGTCACTGCCATACACGTATAATTCCCAGGCCCTTGTGTTCTCTTCATCATCTTGGTCTTTATTTGAGTTTGCCAAAAAGCAGCACATTTTTTTGGGGGGGCATCAAATATATGTTTCGTTTATTGTTATTTCATCTCTTTTTAAATGCCATACAATTAGCAACATTTTTTTTTTTTTTTGTTCTCTAAAAGAAGAGAGGATATTTTGTATTCAAAACTGTCAATTAGCCACAAACATGACAACTTTTTGACAGATATATAAACAATAAACCCAGTGTATATAACTGCTTTCGACACTTTTGGTGTGGTTACAGCCAAAGGTTTGATATCAAATTATTCAATAAAACAGATAATACTAATTGGGTGAGCATTGAGTAATCACTCGAAGGGAATATTATACTGTTCTTTATTTTATTTTTTTTAAAAAAAAAAAGATAACTAGGCATAAAATAAGAACAAATGGTACATTACATGGAATGAAAATGTTGAAACAATCATACAAAGATGATTTATGGTATGAAATAAAAAAAAAGAAGGAATATTGATACAATCATACAAAGATGATTTAAGGTATGGAATAAATACAATGAATAACATGAAGGTATATATAAAATGAAAAAGAAAACAGAGAACATTACAACCATTTCTTCAATAGCTGTCTTAAGCGTGCTTTTACAGGAGGCTTTGAGATGGCACTATGATTGAAAAAGATTGAGTATCATGTCTTTTGACAATATAAATGTAATTTACCCCTTGTTTGTTCTTTTGATCATGGAACTGACTTTTGGTTCCCGAGTATCATGGATGGGTGCAGACTGGTAGAGAGTCTTTCTTTTCTTGGTTGCAGCTTCGCCATCGCTCTGGGAGACATCGTCTTCAGAATAACATGTGGTTTTTCTTTTTCTTGATACGAAAGATGTCGGTGGTTGATCGGAGACGGCATCTACAAAGATGTCCTCATCTACAAAGATGTCCTCATCTACAAAGACGCCCTCATCTTGAAATTCGATCGACTCATAAAAGATGTCTTCGTCTTCAACGCTTTCGTCTTCAACGTCTTCTGTCTTAGTGATTGCTTCGGCGATACCATCAGTGATTTCAGTTGGTACGTTGCTGATCATGAATGCCATTGCAGCAATCCAATGTGAGGTGTATTCCTCCGCTCTAGCAGGCGCCATGTTATCTCGGAGACTGTCCAAGCATTCGTTTTCCATTTGTAATAAATGGAAGCATGCATCGGCATCGAGATCAAGAGGAATGGGGATGTACTTGCGGATTTTATACCACATTCGTGTCAATTTAGCTCGAAGTGATTCGCTTGGTAGATCCATAATTGTGGTATGGAGGAGGGTCTTGTAGGCGATGCCGACACCGGCCGAGACATCTGTGCCAACGGGAACAATGTTGGTGAAAAGGTTTTTTAAAACCCAATGCATCTGGGTTTTTGTCAACACTCGATATGATGCCAAAAAAATGTTGATGGTTGCTACCACCGCTACTATATATTGCTCGTTTGCATCAAGTGGAGAAAGGCGACCGAGAATAATGTTTTTATCCAAGAAACCACTGACATAATCATACTTTAAAATACCTAATTTAAAGGTTTATTTATAAGTTACTTGATATATCATATAAACCCGTAGGCATCAATATCTTGCTATTAATTGTATTAAACTTGGTTCTAAACTCTCCGAGAATGGTTTGATTGGAGCTGATCTTGGCTGTTTTTTCAAGCATTTCTTTCGAGATCTGCTGTGCATCGAGCAGTCTTTTTAATAAGTCTTGTAGGGCTTTTTCGGGAGCCATTTGTGCAATGAGCTGAGACAAGTGTATTTTTTGTTGTTTCTTAGTAATAGCTGGTTATAACAGTGGGGTTTCAAAGGTAAAATAGAGTAGCAACGATAATAAGAGGCAGGAAAGGTGCTTTGAAAAATAAAATTAAAAATCAAGTTGTTATTTATGCGTGCTGCGGCGTGACTTTTGTTTATATCAGATGCCTCGAGGTGTTTGAATACACGCCAATCGCACACTCTTTTTACTATCTGTAATAACAGTATATGCTACTCGACTTTAGAAATAAATGGATCTCTATACATTGATAAAAAATATATCCGCGCTTTCAATGAAATAGCAATAACAGCAATATAAATACATTGGCCTTTTTAAGTTGTTGAAACACAACATATTTTAAACTCGAGGAGTGTGAGGGATATCATTTCAATTTTTGGAAAAAAATAAATAGATTGGACTTAATCCACCGTGCTATTTATTATACCTGCTATTGTTGTAGTAACAAGATCATTGATGTGTCAATATGGAAGTAAATGAAAAGAAAATTATTTCAAAGAACAAAAAAAAAAGGGGGGGGAGTTTTTAAACTTGCTTTGGAAAACGCCTAAAAAGGAATACATACTTTTCGGAACTCCATTTTGTCGCGTCGACCAAAAAAAAAACCAGTTAAAAAGTTGATGAAAGTTTTTTGGGAATGTCTTTCTTTTTCTTGTTCTTTCTACAAACTTATATCAATAATGAGTAGTAATAACAATTCTTTACCAAATGTTGAATTCAACATCTCTCAAACAACCGAAGCTACCTTTCGGCAGATAAACAACAACAGTGCCGGGAAAGATAATCTTTAATAATCGTCAGTCTAACAAAAAAGTCAAGTATGTGGAATGCAGCTTAGGCCACTCTCAAGCAACGTCGAAGCAAGTAAAAATGGAAATTTGGATTTTTTTTTTTTTGGTTAAGTTTGTGCTTCAGTGAAACATAAACTATTCCCTATAATTTTTTCCACCTTCTATTTTAAGATGAAAATGAAAAAGGGACTGGAGGTCCCATTTCGATATTTATAATTACAAATTTAGAAATAGTGTATTTTACATGTATTTTACATATTTTATATACAGTTAATCCAAGTATAAGCCTTTAATATAAGTAAAAAGCCATCCTCTAGTAAAAAAAATTATGTTATATAAAAAAAAAAGTTCGGTTCGTTATAAAATAACTGTGTTTTTTGGATCTTATTTACAGAAGTAGTATCTTTGATGTAAAATACAACATAGCATCGACTTTCTATTTTGGGTACAAAGTATATGGACAAGATAGCAAATCCATAGATTTTGCACTAAAATGATTTTAGTGCGTTACACAGTTACACGATTACTCTTTTTTACATTTTGGGATATTATCCTACCCGTCTTGCGACGACGTGCTTGAGAGAGGCCTTAGTTATCCGTAGGAATGCGGAAAAAATGAAGAAACGCGCTATAAAGAAACACGGTTATCCACCTAAAGTCATTGATACAATGATCTCCAATTTCTTCCCCGACCTTGCCAACAGCAGAAGCACCAACGTCACACCTGTCTCGGATACCACTTCTGGTAATGGTGCCATAGGTCATGTCAGACGTTCTCAGGACAGCGCGAAAATCAGTATTAAGGATAATTCAGAGGAAGAAGTCAACATTGATTATGATGCCTTTCTCAACGGAAACCCTTTGGGTCAGATATTCGAGGGTTTTTACACTGATACTGACGCAAATGTGGAAGAGGCAGCCAATGTAGTCTTTGAAACAGTTTTCCAACGCAGTGACGATTTCTACCCGTTCAAGAGTGCCGAGGAAGCAGTCATGCGTGCTCTTGTCAATGGCGACAATGAAATCATTTCTCGCAAACAGCTGGCAAAGCTTCTCTTCACTATCAGTTTGTTGATCTGTTTGGCCAAAGGTGATTATTATTCAATTGACTTCATAAAATATGTCTAACCTATTTTATATTACATTTTAATAGGCAATTCGGATTTCAAATTGCCAACACTGAACTCATTGATGCAATATCAGCACAATAAGAGAAACAACATCCCGATTCTAGAAACAAGAACCATCAAGATCCCTCAGAAAAACTGTGGTTCTTATAAGGCAGTCATGAATGGGCCAATTGCCATCACCAAATGCGCCATGGGCAACCCTAAGCAGGCAAAAAAAATCTGTTCCATTCCAGATAGAACACCAAACCAGTTCATCAAGAATGAACAGAAAGTGAAGTGGCAAACTCACTCAGACTTTCAACAGCCAATATACACTTGGGACAATGTTGATTACTGGTTTGGTGATTCTGTAACCTCCGTCGAAATGGCTACCAACAATCGTTTCCTTTTCATTGAATCATTTCATACCTGCAGGGATGTAGTGTATGCCAGAGGATATCAATCATGGTCATCCGGGAACCATTTTGTAGTTGCACAAGATTATAGCCAATACCCTTTGTCTACATTGGTTCATTCGTTTAATCCTACCCTTCCTGGCCAAGTCTACATCACCGAAGGTACTTCCTCTTTGAACGAAAGCCATGCGCGTATCGTCTCTGGCAAGCATCCTTTAAAGGTTGAAAAGGCCTTCCCAACAAGCACTGATCTCCTCTCTGGGTTGTATTACAAGGTCAAAGTTGCGCCCGTTTTGGTATTCACTGATGATACTCCGGGTATGTTTTTTTTTTTTTTTTACGAAATCACTTTAGATTTATTGTACATTAAGATTACAATAACTGATAACGTTAATATATCAGGTAATAAATCCAAGCAATTCAATCCATATGACAGTTGGTCAATGCGTTTCGGTGCCCTCCCCTTTGAAGAATTGAATTCAGCGATGAATATTCACTTCATTGCTACCATTCACCAGAACAAAAAAGAGGGTATTTCTGGTTTCTCGGTTATTCCTAGTATCATTTACGATTTGGTTGCATTGGAAAACGGAATGTTGATGTTCTCTGCCGAAGAAAACGAAATGGTATTGGTTGTAGCACCTTTACTCCATATTGAGGGTGACACTCCTTGCCACAACGATACTTGGGATACTCTAACCACCTCTTTGGATCAAGTCTGTGGCTGTATAGATCAAGGTAACTCTTACATATTTGACGATAAAAACTTCGTTACTCAAATTATAGTAGATGAATATTTCTTTCGAGAAAGGGTACGGGGAGCAGAAAGCAAAACTGAAACCTCCACTTCGTTTTTGCCTTCCTCTTTCACTCCTCCTGCTCCTATTGCCAAAAAGCAAAGGATAGCAAGAGCAAAATAAAATAAACTAACAAACCCGGTTTTTTTTAGCGCTAGATAACATTTGCAAGGACTATTGCTTCGTTGAAAAGTGCCGACAACGCTTTGAGCAAGTGGGGGCTGCCATCGGAGAGGAGCTAACCGGCATGAGCAACCGCAACCCTGGTAATCTTGGGCAACAGCTAGAAGAGGCCCTGTCTGGAGTGGAGGCCACTCATAATGATCCAGCATTGGATCATTATTTGTATATTAAAAACTGCCAAAAATTTCAAGCAGTTTTTAATAAATTGAAGGCAATCGGCATCGAGGAACTTGCATTAAAAGGTAGCTTGTTGTATAAATAGTGTAAAACCCCTCCCCTCAGTTTTTATTAACACATACTTTGTTATTAATAGGACTCAATGTCGATATAAAGCAAGCCAAAAGGCATATTTTGGTTGCTGAAAGGGTGGAAACTCTTGAAGGAAAAGTGGGAAATATAGCCTACTACATGTTTGACTTCGTTTCGAGATATTTTATGCAAGAGGTATATATAAAGAGATCCATTTATAGTATTATGTAAATAAATAATCCTAACACTTTAAATTAGGCATCAAACGAAGAATGGGCGAAGGTTCTCCAATACTTGTCGTAAAATCTTCCCGGAGCAACCTCCACCTACTACAAGTCTTTGCTTTTGGAGGATGATGTTGTTGAAAGCGTGGTGAAGGAGGATATGCTTAACTACAAGCCAGAGCAGTTTTTTTTTTTAAAAAAAATACTTTACATTAATAAATATATATTTTAATAATAATTAAACTGCATTCTAAAGAAAAAATTTCTTATACAATTACAATAACAAAGAAGTAAAAGAAAAAACCTTTTTTTATGACACGCGAAACGTTATTATTTCTCCAGTTAGTAAACTCATACAATTACATATTCGTTTTATATATATATATTTGATCGTATTATTTAAAGACATAATTTTTCACTTTTTCATTTGAAGGTATGGCTTGCACCCGCGTTCTGTTAATGCAAAATCCTCTAAAAAAACCAAAAAGCATTTTGATTGGTTGTACCAAAGTGTTAGAAAACTTGTTGCCTTATAAAAAAAAAAGTAATCAACCTTTTTTTTTTCTTCTTTTCTTTAACAACATGCCCTCTATTTTTCTTTATTATTGATCACTACTATGCCTCACGGTTATAGCGCCAACAGTATACTTATGATATAACTACTGAATGTAGCACTTTACTATTTAAAAAAGCGAATAGTATAAAATAAGTAAAACTGTTAAAGAACTTGTAAATCAAGTTTTATGAAGTTGTAGGGATAGACTTTTTATCTATTGGCATTTAAAACAACCATCAACATTTTATTTATCTCTCTTTTTCACTCCATAGTCTTCTTGCTTTGTTTTTATTAAAATCCACATGAAACTCACACTCGCTATTTCGATTACTCATTTTTAATGGAAAGAGAATAAAGACATGGTAGTTTTAATCCGAGCCTCGTCATTTATCTTGTTCAACACTGGCTTTGCCAATCATTTTAGAGTTTTGCTCATTGACGTACTTGCACTCTTGTGCGTTGTGTATTTTCCTTTTTTAAAAAAACCCGGTGCGACACCAAATATATTAAAGTAAACGATGATTTTGTAATATTTGAAATGTTGTCATTTTATTTGCAAATACTAATTATGCACTATTGCTATGCTTTCTTTTATGTATACATTTTATTGCACTCTTTTTCTCTCACACAAATAATATGTAGAATGGATAGATTTATAAATAGCTTCTCTAATTTTATACAGTTTTAATGGATCTACTCTTTATCTGTTGGAGAGGTAGGTGGTGTAATAAGGTTTGATTCAATAGGTTGAGGAGAATCCTGGATTATACAAGCGCCAGATTTCTTCTTTGCATGTTCGATTGCCTGCCTTCGGTCGATGGCAATCGAGTTTATAAATTCTGGTATACTGGCTTGAAGAGACTTGAAGCATTCTTCCACTGAATCAGGATGTATGGGCAAATTAAACTTTAAAGAGTGATACAAGAAAAAGTTGATTAATTCGGCAGGGCTAATATCAATTTGAATTCCAGTAGTTTCTTTCGTAGCTTTTGCATGATCACGTATTCCAGAAAGAATGGATGCGGCACTACTTGCAATCAAGGGGTAATTCTCTTTCTGTATTTTTTCCAGCGGGGTTTCTTTCACATCAGTACAAAAGAATCTCCAAAATAAGAGTTGAGCCTGATAGTCATCTACGTAACCCATCTTTAATTTTATATCGACTCGACCAGGTCTAATTAGTGCTGGTGGTATGCTGTTTATATCATTACAGGTCATAAATATAACTATAGTTTTTAAAAAAAGTAACAATAACAATCAATAAATATCAGCTGCCTTTTCTTTTTACTTTACACTTTTTTTTTGCTATTTAATTGATATCTTACTTGATTCTTCTACGCTTGCAATTCCATCAATAGCATTTAATATACCAGATACCGAAATACTTTTTTTAGACTCTCCTCCTCTCCCATCGTTCTTTTCTTTTCCAGAAGTGCCCTCCTCAAATTTATAATGATCAATATCTTCAATGACAAGTAGAGAGTTCTTTGGTACCCGGGCCAAGACATTTGATAGTGAGTCGTCATCTGCTGCGGCGGAGAGACTTAGGATTGCCACGTTCATTTTAATTTCGCTTGCCAATGATTGAATAAAAGATGTTTTTCCAGTTCCAGGTGGCCCATAAAGTAAAATGCCTCTGCGGAAAGGAATACCACGGTCATCATACCACCCCTTTGATTCCTTAAAAGTAATAATATCTAAATCACACACACGCCCAAATACTCGTCGTAAATACACTTTTCTTTTTTCCCCTACATCAATATAAACACATACCGTTGAGAATAAGGTCTTGGTCGCCCTTTTTTAATACAACAGAGGAGAAAAGTCGTTTTTGTTTGTAACTATGCTCTTTCCAATAGCCATCCTCATCCCATCCATGATTTTGAAAATTACACTTGTAAATAACCAGCTAATTAACAATTAAGGGTGATCAGTCACATGCCAATCTAGATTTTTGTATTGCACCAAACCATTTTTTTTCTTTTGTTTTACCTTATTTTTCCTTATTCCATAATATTCATCAATCCATTCTTGTATAAAAGATTGGAGCTTTTGGAGGTTACGAGAACGCATCCTGAACACAAAATGCTGTTAAAAGCCTCGTTCGTAGCACTTGCTTCCTTTTTTTTTCAAACTTACTTTATTACAATAGTTTCAGTGGTCCGCTGACTTGATGAACTAAATTGAGACCGAGTAATAGCCACTTGACCTGAGATTTCCTCTTCTGAGCGACTTACAAAGATCTTGTAACCTTTATACCGAATACCAAATACATGGAATTTTTCTAGACAGGAAAATAGTATAAGTAATATGTATCGCATAAATTCAATCGCTCCTTCCTTTTTTTTTTATATACCTGGGATAAGATCGATAATAGGCGTGTTACCCAAATCAATGCGAGGTCTTTCAAAGAAAAAAAAGTCATGATTATGACTACTATCTTGAGGTTCCATGTAACCTGTTTTTCCTCTAACCCTCCGTAGTCGATCGACGCCTTTAAAATGCTTTGTTATATATTCATTGATTGGTGTGTAGATCAAGTCGTTTTCACCCACAGTCACTCGCACATAAAACAGTTCTTCGAAGTGGTCCTTGATAGACCAGAATCCACCTGTAGCTCCCACGAGTACTGCGGGAAGAAGTGTAACAAACATGTAGATGTGGAGTGTATCGTTTATAAGATATCGTTTTAGTAATGATAATAGTCGATCACCAAGTACGTTTCTCCAAAACGAATCATCAGAAAACCTCTCAAAGAGATCCAAAAACTGGGAAAATAATTTTATCCAATATGCACTTTCCAGAAAGTATACCATTTTTCTTTATAT
>VCJM01000413.1:15190-25758 GCA_024139495.1 Backusella sp. ASU-2019c | reverse complement strand
TTTTTTTTTTTTTTTTTTTTTTTTTTTTTTTTTAAAAAAAATATAGACTTTTAACAATAGTGCAAAAGAAAATGCATTGAATGTATTGATGGCAACTTATAATTTAGCTTCCGCTCAGATTGATAATGCTACCAAAAGAAACCTTGGAGAGACATTGCTTGAGTACATCAACACGTATCGAAACTACATCAAGTTTACACGTGGCACAGGCGTACCTACGTATGTGACACCAGCGAAACCCAAACATCTGGAAACTCACAAAGTTAGCACAATTGATAACGGCGTACTTAGAGCACACGTTGTTAAAGCCGAATGCTCTCTTCAAATGGCCATTATTCATTTATTACAAGAGAACATATCAGGTTATATTAAGTGTGGTCTAAACTTAAAAAGAGGTAGGTTGCTTTGGTGGACACATTTTTATTTTGCTTCCTGTGATTAATCTAATGCATGTATAGCATATGCAAGCTATAGTATTGTATGGCAGGAATACAAACGTATGGGACAGCTTCATAATGAATATATCGACTGTGATACGATTTCTGGTATCCAATTTGGGTAACGTATAAGGAAAAGGGGTCTCTTTTGATCACGTTGTTAATGAAAAAAAAAATAGTATTGGTACTGTACATTTAGTTTTAGCTTCTTTACCTCAGAAAGTGTTACGCGTTGTTGCAGCATTTGGATGGAAAGCAGATAAACATTTAGGCTTCGCGCTTTTGAAACTTTGTTTAGAAGAACGACGAGCTAGGTCACCTATGGCATCATTAATGTAAACAAAACTAAAATAAATAACACCACAAGATTAGCAGAAACTCATCATGACTCTATATAGGTTGTTGGCATATTATACAACCCTAACATCATTATGTCCTCAGATCTTAGCAAATGAATATACTCAACCTGCGATTGAGGTAGGTTAAAACAAACAAATTGGAGCCTAAACTAATATGGTTTGATTATTTTAGACACTGCTAGATGCACAAAGAAAATATCCAAATTCAGCCATTTTTCTTTACTTTGCAGGACGTACATCTCGTTTAGCACGTAATCTTGCACTTTCAACACAATCCTTTCTCTATGCTATCGAAACCAGCAAAAACGAATGGGCTGAAGTCGAGGTCTTGCACATGTGCAGTTATGAGATTGGGTTCAATCACATGATGCAAAACAACTGGGAAGAGGCTTCAAAGATATTCAGTCTACTTTATAAGGAGCAATACTGGTCACCTGCCATCTTTCAATTTTTATCTGGTGCCTGTCTTGACATGATGGGTCAGCGTACTGAAGCTATCCTTGCATTTGCAGAAGTGCCTTGCCTTATTAAAGCTAACAAGACAACAAATGCAAGCACAAAGTCAATTGAGCAGTATGTGTTACGTAAGGTCATTTTGTTTCAGTCTAGTGGCTATCAGGACCTCGATATGTCAATGTGTGCTCTCGAGTATCTGTACCTCTTTAATGCTTATGAGTTTATGGATACTGCCCAATTGGAGCAAAATCTCAACTTGATTGATTATGCATTGAGCCGAATTTTGGAAGCCGAAAAACTAGAGTATGGTATCAGAACCAGAGAGCTTTTGCCAGATACACCACCACCTGAGTATGATGACCAGCGAGGTGTTTTGCTACTGATCAAATCGTCTATTCTAAATGCAATGGGTCGATTTCAGGAATCTATCATTCACCTGAATTGGATTATTGACCGTAAAGGGAAAATCGCAGTAGATAAATGGATTGTACCTTATGCATACTGGTAAATGATTTATAATAATGGAGATTTTAGTACTATTATGATTACTTATCACTTGCTGTTCATCATCATATATAGGGAAGCTGGAATTACATCATGGAGTTTAGATGAAAAACCAAGAGCTAGATTGTTTTGGGAGATAGCATTAGGATATACAAATTATGATTTCGAGTACCGGTTGGCTATGGTAATCCCTTTTTTTATTCCTATCTCCGTATCTTTTTACTTACCTTTTTTCCTTTCACTCCCCCCTTTTATTCTCCTCCCCCCCCTTGTTTTTTTCTTTCTATTTTTCCATGTATATGTAGAGGGCAAATGTTGCAGTGACTCGAGCAGATGAAATTGGTATTCGAAAAATCGACAAGTCAAAATATCCAGCAAAGGAAGATATAAAGCCAACAAAAGAAAGTGTAGAACTTGACGAATTACAGAAACCAGAAAATGAACCCCAAGAACAAGATATGCAGGAGATTGTCGATGAGTTAAACCTCGGAAAATCAGCTTCAATGGTCCACTGATTATATGTTGTATAACAGTAGCAATAGTAGTAGTAATAGTAGTAATGGTATCGATAAATAAATCATAATTGTACATTTTAAAAATGTTGTGTTGGCTGTTTTTAAATTATATGATATTTTATTGATGCATGATTAGGAGTAAAGGCAATACAACTTTCAAAGTATTATTAAGTAGGAAAAGTTTAACAAAAATATGAAACAATAAAAAAGTATCTACAGATTGTAAATATAAAAAAAAAAAAAAGGTAATCCGCTCAACGGAAATTTCATCAGAGAGTTGGGACGTCACAGTGGTTGACATCAATGACAACACGGGCAGAGGCCATTGGGTGAATCCAAGCATTTACGCTCACATACATTGTGTAACCCATTATGGTAAAGCCCAAGATTATCAGCATGTAGTTGATAGATTTTGCAAAGCGGCTCTGAGTGATTTTGTTATGAAACATGGGAGGGAAATGGAAAACCAAAGGTATACAAGCAATAGAACCAACCATGGATACAAATTTATCCAGGTTAGCAGGACCTACACCAAAGCTAACTGCGGCACAAACGACAACAATGATGGATCGACCCAGTTTTTTTAAACAACTGGTTCTGACCTTATTATTTACTGTACATTTCCTAAAGGCGTAAGCCTCTAAAATAGAAACAGCAGGATACAAAATTAAAGGGGCACTAAGAATAATGGCACATGCATACAGTAATTGAACAGTGGTTGATAGAGGCGACTGTGGAAGATTCGATGCCACACTTGCTTGGGTGGTATCACCATATGCCAGATAGCCAATGGTTCCAACCAGGGAAAGAATGCAGAGAACAATAAGCATCCCTATATTCATCACTCGAGGAAATCTCGTTGGGTCCCTCATTCCGTTTGCAATTGGTAGAATCGTACCAATCCCTTCAAAAGAAAATACCGCTGTTCCTACCATGAGTGCAAAGTGCTCCTTATTGACAATCATGATGTTGTTTCCCACACCGTGTTGAGATATTTGGGTCGATGCAAAATACAGAATCGAAATGAGACCAAATGCAATAAATACGTCAGCGATGATCATCAGAATGGAAAGACGCTCGATTCGTTTTACCCAGGTGATGGGTATAATAGCAATAAGAACTATCCAAATAAAATACTCTGGTTTAAACGGTGCATGGCAGTCTGAAAGTGCGTTGACCACAATGCCGAGATTCTCAGAAATGAATATCAGGTACGAGGAAACAAATCCCATTTGGGAAATTACCAAAAAAGAATCAATTATAATACATAGCCAGTTGCCATACAAGTGCTTGGCAACTTCACCATAGTTTCCTCCGGTTTGTTGTTGAACTATAAATAAGAGATGGAAGCTGTAAAGGCAAATAACGCAAACTACGGCCAAAAGCATAAGTGACAGTACAAGACCGCCATTGACAAATCTATCGTTGTTAATGCATAAAAAAAAAATGTCAGAAACGAATTGAATAATCGAAAATAAACAAGACTTACGAGCCAGGTAAAAAAATAACACCAGTTCCAATAAAGGCCTTTAAAAACATAAAGAGAGTCTTCCCTTCTGTTGCAGTTCCTTGTGAAACATCCTCAATATGTTCCTGATGAATTCCTTTTTCCATGCTAGTCCCACTGTTTGATTTGCTAAGACTAAACAAACCGGGTAGAAATATATCGCTGCGTGAATTCCCTTCGTTATTCATGTCTATTGAGTTACAGTAAGGCTTGTGCAAATAAAATATGTTTTGGTTGCTAATGTCTATGATTTTATTTTTCTAAAGAAAAGGAAAGAAAAGAGACGATCTATATATACAGCTTTATAATCAGAATAGTAAATAAATAAATAAATAAGAGATGATCAAGTTTATAGCCTATATTTATACGACTGCTCAAGGTAGATCAAAAAAAGGGTGATTATGCGTTATTTTAAATAAACGATAATTTCGTACCAATAGAAATGGCTTTTACTATACACTGTACGGTTGGGCCATAATCAAACTTGCCGCCTTCTAATGGACTGTTAAATACAATGAACTTTATAGCTCAAGTGAACCATTAACACTCAACCCAAGGGGAATCTAAAGTTAATTTAAAGCCTTTTTGCTTTATTTGTGTGACTTTTGTTTTGGTTTTTTTTTAAGGTTTAATGCTTTTGTGTGGTGTTTTTTCGTTTTCTCCTCGTCTCCTTTATGTCTTTCGATTGCTCTATTCAGCTATTAGATACACATGTTATACACCAATTAAAATCGTGAGCTTAACAACATAAAGGACAACAATAGTTTTTCCTTATTAAAATAATTTTAATAAATAATTCAGGACACTTGTCATTTCAACATTTCCTCAATGTGTGAAGGAGCTCATTTACAATGGTAAAAGCAAACCAACTTGCATAAAAGTTGAGAAATACTTATTTGTATTGTTTTATTTATTTGTTAAGCAATTGATGCAAATTCTAATAACATTGAAATATTGATCGATACCGAGAAACATTGTATTCAGGTCAATGATAATGGAACTGGCATTTCTTTTGAGGACTTGAAAAGTATTGGCCAAAGGCATGGTACGTTTTATTTATTAAAATACTTGGCGTAAAAAAAAAAAAAAACTGACATTATTTATCAAAGCGACGTCTAAATACAATCAAAAGCATACCTTTGGTTTCCGAGGCGAAGGTAACGCTAAAATCATATGCACAGTGTTTTTTGAAATGGCTAACAAACAAATGGATGTAGCATTGGCCAGTGCCATTCAGCAATCAATCGTTCAGATTATATCGAGATATCACACTTGCACTGAAACTTTTGCGGGATTATGGCGAGTAAGCCTTCCATTAATAGACAAATAATTGAGGCGTTTTAGTAATTATAATAAAATAGGATGGAACCAAAATTGGAGACATAACGCCATTTAAACATAGAAAGACACATCCAGGAACTACAGTCATTGTTCGTGATCTCTTTTACAAAGTAAGTTTGTGCTTTTTCCTTTTTGTTGTTTTTGTATTAAAAATTCAGCTTCAGCATCCTGTACGACGTAAACATCAAAGCACGGCACAACATGCTGCTATTACAGAAAGTGTGAAGCAATGGGTCGCAAGCTTTGCAGTTTGCTTTCCAACTATTAACTTTGCTTTGATTGAAAGTTCTCGTAATACAAAGCTTTTGGTTTCAAAAAAGGTAATTTAGCTGTAATATAGATAGATATGTGCATGAATATATTAAAAATAAATAAAAAGACAGAAGATGGTCTGGGTGTATTTCGTCAGTTATTTGGACAATCGATATCACAAGTAATGGAAATTCATATGAATGCTGAAGTGTTTACTAATGGTAACCAAATAGCATATGGTGCCAATTGAGATGCAAGAAGGTGAAATAAGGCTTAATGGTTACTTTTCAACAAAATACTATCCTAACAAGGTTCGAATAAAGAAAGGAGCTTGTCAATTTCATATTAATTAATTTTTTTTTGTCTAGACCCTTCAATTTATATGTAAGTTTACTTGATCTTCTTGGCTGTATATTGAATTCATAAACAATTCAAATAGATGTTAATAATTACCTTGTACCTCGAAATGAGTTCTATAAACTTGTGAATCAACTATTGTCGTTTCCTGATGCTGATGAGGTAGATTTAATATTACTGTTGGATACAATGGCATAACATTGATTATTTTTATTAGGAAATCGGTTCTACACAGGGTAAAGGTATGCGTTTGATTTATTCCCGTTTTTATTTGCACTTAATCTTGAGGGTTTGAATTTTAATTTTCTTATGAAAAGGTCGGATAAATGAGAAATATCCTATTTTTATGATAAAACTGGAGCATCCCCAATGGGCATCGTTTCATATTAGTCCTTATCTGGAAATTCTCGCCGATGTATCCTTCTTTGATGTCCTCGAACCATTGGTGTCTCAAATAACCCTGAAGTTCCTTCAACTTCAAAGGAGAGATATTCCCAAAAAGAAGTTGACCAAAAGGAGAAAACTCGATATGAGCACGTCGTCCTCTGGTGATTCCCAATCAATATATGCTACCCATTCTTCAGGGAAGCACCATAAAAAACAGGATGAAGGAACAAAATTAATCCATAACAAGAACTTTATGAGATGGTGGGATCCAGATCAGGCAAGAGGATTCCTTATTGATAAGCGGACGGGTTTTTCGTAAGTAAAAAAGCTTAATTAACTCAATACCGAGAATTGTATGTTTAATTTTCATTTCCACTTGTTGGTCTTTTTGGATTCTAGATATCCAATCGAATCATTAAATTCTCAGCCAGATAACCCTTGTGTGCACGAAAATAAGATTGATCGATCCAGACTAAAAACACACTTTACACAGGACAGTAATCAGCACAGCCAAGACACTCAGTCACATTATGTTAACGATAACACTTACGACAATATGAATGTGGAAGGGATGAGCACCCAAATTAAACTATCCAAATCAGATCTTCATACAGCTAAAGCACTTGGTCAATTGGATCGCAAATATATCATGATAAAAATAGAAAACAAGTTGGTAATGATAGATCAACATGCTGCTGATGAACGTGTGAAGCTTGAATTGATGACGGCACGGTTATCTTGTCCCGAAATAAGTGATCTAGTGACATTGGAGCCCAGTATACCCATTCATTTGCCTTTATCCCAGAGTCAGCTAGTTAATGAGCGCCTCCCTCGTTTTTTAAAACATTGGGGAATTCACATTGCTACCACCGATTATAAATGTGACGATACTACCAATGAGGATGCTGAAACGATTGTAAGCCGATCACGTTATTTCAGCACAAATGAAGCATCGCCTCATTTTACTCATAAAAGCCATTCCACACGATACTATGTGACCCGTCTCCCACGTATCATTGCAGACAGATGTTTACAAAACCAACAGCTACTGAATGATTTGATTTCCGATTATATGCATTGGATTGAACAAGAGCAGTACTATGGGCATGATTCTGCATTAATTCGGGTCTGTCCTAGAGGCATTATGGAGATATTAAAATCAAAGGCGTGTCGAGGTAATATATTTCACATTTAAAAGGAAAAAAGAGAGAAAGAAAGAAAAGAATTATGTGATACTCATATTTGTTTATGTTTATAACAGCTGCCATTATGTTTAATGATCCACTTACACTTGGAGAATGTGAAACACTTATCAAAAAGTTATCAAATTGCAATTACCCTTTTCAATGTGCTCACGGAAGGTAACTACCAACATAAATAACTGAATAAAAGAGACGTGTTACTAACGATCTTGAAATATTTAAGACCTTCTGTAGTTCCAGTTGTATCAGATATATCCCTACTAAATAGACCTATAATTAGAACAACTCATTGGAACAAATTTAATAAAGATTAAAATAGCAATAAACGTCAATAAACATATATTTTAAGATAAATTTTAGCCAGCTATCTGTTTTATTTAATGAAATGGGATATGATATATGGAATAGTATTACGATAAACTGTGGAAATAAAAATAAAATTCTATTGTACAAGTGGGAAGTATTTCCAGAATTGTAAAAATACAAGTCTAATAAAATGTGGCATGTACTTTGTTTACAAGTACTCCTCGGGAGAGGGGCAAGTACACATCAAGTTACGGTCACCATAGGCATCATCGATACGGGAGATGGAAGGCCAGAACTTCTTCTCACGGAGATAGGGCATGGGGAAGGCAGCAGCCTCACGAGAGTAAGGATGATCCCACTTCTCACCAACCAAGGCCTTGATGGAATGAGGAGCGTTGTTAAGCAAGTTGTTACCCTTGGGTACCTTACCGTCAATAACTTGTTGGATTTCACCACGGATGGAGATCATGGCATCACAGAAACGATCCAACTCAGCCTTGCTCTCAGATTCAGTAGGTTCAATCATGAGGGTGTTGGTGACAGGGAAGGACATGGTAGGACTGTGGAAACCATAATCTTGAAGACGCTTGGCGACATCAATAGCCTCAATACCATCGGGAATGAAAGGTCTGATATCAACAATGAATTCGTGACCACACATACCGTTTTCGTTGGTGTACAAGATCTTGTAGTGTTCAGCAAGACGAGCACGCATGTAATTGGCGTTCAATATGGCAAGTTCGGTAGCCTGGGTAAGACCTTCACCACCCATCATCTTGATGTAAGCCCAAGAGATGGGCAAGATGGAGGCGGAACCGTAGGGAGCGGCAGAGATAGGACCAATGGCATTTTGACCACCACAAGCGATGACAGGGTGACCGGGAAGATAAGGTTCAAGTTCCTTGGTACAGGCAATAGGACCCATACCAGGTCCACCACCACCGTGAGGAATACAGAAGGTCTTGTGCAAGTTCATGTGGCAAACATCAGCACCGATTTCAGCAGGCTTGGTCAAACCAATTTGGGCGTTCAAGTTGGCACCATCAAGGTAGACAAGACCACCGTTATCGTGAACAACCTGGAAAGCTTCAGAGACACCAGCTTCGAACTTACCATAAGTGGAGGGATATGTGATCATAACAGCAGCCAACTTATCCTTGTGCTTCTTGGCCTTAGCCTTCAAGTCATCCAAATCCAAATTACCATCAGCATCACAGTTAACAATAACAACATCCATACCAGACATGGCAGCAGAGGCAGGGTTAGTACCGTGAGCAGAGATGGGGATCAAACAGATGTTACGGTCAGCATCACCACGAGCATGATGGTAGGCACGGATGGCACGGAGACCGGCATATTCACCCTGGGCACCAGAGTTGGGCTGGAGAGAACAACCTTCGAAACCAGTGATTTCCTTCAAGTCATCAGCAAGTTCACCGAGCATCTCGAGGTAACCTTCGGTTTGCTCAACAGGGGCGAAAGGATGGACGTTGGCAAATTCGGGCCAGGTGACAGGGATCATTTCAGTGGTGGCGTTCAACTTCATGGTACAACTACCAAGAGCAATCATGGAGTGACACAAGGAAAGATCCTTGCTTTCGAGGTGGTGGATGTAACGCAACATCTCGGTTTCAGAGTGATAAGAGTTGAAGACTTCGTGTTGGAGGTAAGGAGAGGTACGCTTAAGTTGGACAGGGTAAGAGGCGGTGCTGTCCTTCAAGGCAGCAGCAGTGATCTCACTGATATCAACGGAAGCACCATCTTCGTGGAAGACAGAGATCAACTTGGCAATGTCACTTTCGGTAGCGGCTTCATCCAAAGTAACACCAACGGTGTTGTTATCAATGACACGGAGGTTGATACCTTCGTTGGCAGCCTTTTGAAGGATGGCAGAGGAGTTACCGCACTTAATGGACAAAGTATCAAAGTAAGCACCATCGTTCTCAATGACGTGGCCAGATCTGCGAACACCTTCAGCCAAGACAGAGGTCAAGTTGTTGATGCGTTGAGCAATGTCTTTGACACCCTATTCAATTTAAATAACCCACCATTTAATAAACCTTTCTTTTTTTTTTTCCTATCCTTTATTTCTTACCTGAGGACCGTGGTAGACAGCATACATGGCAGCCATGTTTGCCAAAAGAGCTTGGGCAGTACAGATGTTACTGGTAGCCTTCTCACGCTTGATGTGTTGTTCTCTGGTTTGAAGAGCAAGACGGTAAGCGTTATCTCCAGCAGCATCCTTGGAAACACCAATCAAACGACCAGGCATGCGGCGCTTATGTTCATCCTTACAGGCAAAGAAAGCGGCATGAGGACCACCGAAGCCCATAGGGACACCGAAGCGTTGAGAGTTACCAAGGGCAATATCAGCACCAAACTCTCCAGGGGCCTTGAGCAAGGTAAGGGCCATCAAGTCAGTGGCAACAGCAACTTGACCACCGGCAGCGTGAACATCAGCAGTCAACTTTTCGTAATCCTGAACGGTACCACGGGTGTTGGGGTACTAAAGAGAATAATAAAGTTTAATTCAAATGCATTTACAAATTATAGAAAAAAAAACTCAAATTGACTTTTTTTTTCTATCTTTATATTTTTTAAAACCCATCCTCTTACCTGTAACAATACACCACAAAGGTTCTTCTTATGCTCACCAAAGTTGTAGTTTTGGGTATCGGCAACAACAACCTCAATATTGAATGATTCAGCACGCATCTTCAAACAAGCAATGGTCTGAGGGTGGCAGTTTTCGTCAACAACATAGAGGTTCTTCTTGCGACGGGTAGCTTGCCATGACATAAGCATAGCTTCAGCAGCAGCAGTACCTTCATCCAAAAGAGAGGCGTTGGCAATAGGCATACCTGTCAAATCACTGACCATGGTTTGATAGTTCAACAATGACTCCAAACGACCTTGGGCAATTTCGGGTTGATAAGGAGTATACT
>VCJM01000412.1:0-10628 GCA_024139495.1 Backusella sp. ASU-2019c | reverse complement strand
ACAAAGGGAAAAAAAAAAAAAAAAAGAGGTTAGGAGTTGGATTTAGATGTAGCTTCTATAAGTGTGTGCCACATTACCAACCGCAATGTTATGCGAATCTATATGCGAATAGGGTTTCTTTTCTGGGGGTGGTGATACCTGTTGCTGTTCTAGCTTTTTATCATATGGGGAGACTGATTTGTTACTACTATTCATCATTTGTGAAAAGCGGCTCAAAAGCGAGCTTGCTCTTGAAGCCGTTGATCCTGTAGAGCCCATTGACGACATTGTATCGACTGGTCGTAATCTATTCATTCTAGACTCTCCCTGTCTATTTTCCATTGCATCAAGGTGGTTAGCCAATAGCCAATCGTTTTGAATTTGCTCCTCAACAGTATTTGCTGATCTAACTGAAGATGTACGTCTCACTTGAGATGCCAGGTTACTGAAACCCAGTTTTTGTGAGAGACTCTTTGTCACGTCGCCTGTAGAAGATCTCTTTTTATCGTTATCACGTGTGATGGAAAGGCTTCGTTTAAAAATATCATCAAATGATTCCTTCGATCCTCGTCTTAATGAATCAATGCTTGCACGTGCAAATTCCGTTGTGTCTTTAAACTTTTTAAATCGATTTGAACCTGTTGAGGAAATCGATGAGGTGTCACTCCAATCTCCACTAAACATCCCACTGCTTCTTCTGTCATTCACACCAGGTATTATTCTGCCGGTTGCAATTGCCTGTAAACGAGTATCTCGAATAGAATAAGCTGAGCTAAGTACCACTTGTAAATCATCAATGGGATAATTCTACATGTTGATTAAAATGAGTAATTTATTTTAGTTTTTTTTAAATCATTTCATTATTATTATTTTTTCCCTTACTTGCAGAATTTTCATATTTTCAGCGAAATCACCCTGTATAAGTTCTTGCCGAATGCATCTAAAAATAAGTAATGTTGTGATTAATAAGAACTGTAATTACAATATAATATAATATTGCTATTGTCATATTATAATTTCATAATTATAATTACAATAAATAATAGTTATATTATTTTAGGGGGGGGAGGATCTAAAAAACTTTTTTTTTCTATCAATAGGAGGTTCAACTTACATCAGCATGGCTACCGCAAAGTCTAATAAAAATTCAAAACACCCCTCTTCCTCCTGCATTCCTCGATCTGCCAAGATAGAGTCCCATAAGCGAATCACATCAGGCAAGTCCCATTCCTGTGAACATAATACAGTGACCCAGCGGAATGCGTAATACTGCTCCTTGATGTCTTTTTTGCTAAGATCTCGAAATAGAGGGCGATCAAACCATGCTAATCGTTGTGACATACGCCAGAGTGTTGCATTGATACCCGAGTTTGCATCCGAGTCCAACGAGCGTACAAAATGGTCACGGACATCTGCCATTAATGTTGTAAAGACAAAAAACGAATCTGCTTCTGCGTAGGCTTGCGATTCGGGATCTTCGTCCTTTGCAAAGACGTAATAAATAGGTGCTAGTATCTCATTCATGCCTTGGACATAACCCACACCTGGATTTAACTTTGCATATATGAAAAGAATACGCTCAATTGCTTCCCAGTGATAGTCCATGATGTGTGCATCCACCTCGAATGCTTTTTGCCCCGTTGCTTGTTCTGTATCCTGGTGTTCTCTATTACCAATCTCTTCGTTTAAGTGCGCAATCCGCCGAAAAATGGTACGTCGGTTTGGAATATAAGGGCAAATTGGTTCCGGCACTGCTGAATCATTATTGTTTTTTATAGGTTTTTGAATATTGAAATAAGATCCATTTACGTTATTACCACCATTATTATTTGTATTGGTTTCAATGCCATTGCTAGTAGAAGTATTATTATTATTAGTAGTATTGTTGTTGTTGCTGGGATTGGTGTAATTGCTAATAGTGTTGTTGTAGCTTGTATTATTATTAGATTTGAATGCTGTAGATAATTTACGAACAATGCTTTTTGGAGTAGATATTATTTCAGAATTATCCAAGACAGAAGAAAAGGAGCGAACCGAGCTTTTAGAATTGGATCTATCTCTTGTATCTAACATCGACGGTCCATTCCCTTTAAACGATTTTTTGGAAGCTGAAGAAGAGGAGCGTGGACGGTTCATCAAACCAAACGAAAATCGCCGTGCAACCGATGATGGTTCTTTGTCATTAGAAACATAGTCAGCTTCAAACAACGAATGAGGGGAATCCAGCATAAGTGGCGGAGAGAGTGGGTTAAGATGATTCATAGGGACATGGAGCTGAAAGAATGCAAAGTCAGGTAATGTGCGTCTAACATCTTTGTCGATTTGCTCCAGAATTGAATTATCGTTTAAATAACTTTTGATTGATGCCTAAATAATAAAACAAGTAACTCATTAATACAGTTTTGTAAACAAACAAACAAATAAACAAAAACAAGAAATTTTACGTGATCACTAAGCGAATCGTCAATTGGCTCTTCTTCTAATAAATCTTTTACCCAGTTCTATTTTTGTAATTGTAATGATGATGGATTAAATATCAATCCTTTTGAATTGAATATACTCTATATTATTTAATAAACTTACATAGTAGCTTGTACGTTGTGTCTTCAAAGTGTCTGCCCATAACCGTTTATCAGGTGGCAAATAACCCATTAGTACCTTCCAAGCAGCTGAACGGAGACCTGGTTCGTCAGGAATACCTATAAGAATATTTGAGTGTCGCTGTTATTATAGCTCCATAGAATTATAACTGCTACCATAAAAACAGGCTTCTCGAAATGACTTCATGTCGATCTCAGCTGTCCAACTCTTGTCAAGATCTTTCCACCTGTCTTGAGTGGCTAAGAGTGACTGGAAGCTTTTGACTCTTTAAAGTATTGATTAAAAATTTTATGTTTGTAATATCTTTTTTCTACCTCATTATTTACCTTTCTTTATATGCTGATTCCATTTTCTGTTCTATGAAATATTAACAAATAGCAGAAAAAAAAAAAAGAGAAACAAAAAAGACAATTCTAAAAAGTTTAACATAAAAGCACTAATTAAATCTCAGTAGTCTTTTTTTTTTTGTGCTTGTAACCCACCGGCATGAGCAACGAAAATGTTTCACAATAGAAAAAAAAGTATTTGACACTCAACTTCATAGCCATTTTCTGTTTACTACTAACGTAAACACATGTCAAGAGGTCTCTGCGTATACACTTATTTACACAATTTAAAGCATTGATGTATGTATTATGGAGATTTATGAATTAGGTGTATATTCGTGGAAAATGGCCGTGTCAATAAAAGGCATGTTGGGGCAAACCAATAAGAAGGCATCTTTTAACTCTAATTCAATCTGAAATTACTTTTTAAAGTATAAACTGGGTTCTATTATTGTAAATGTGTATCTAACAATGCTCTAGATGTGACCTAAAATCATATGTCATTTACCATTTTCAAGGGGGGCATTTGAACTATCACTATGTACGTCATTTCAATAGTTTTATATGTACATGCAAAGAATTCCTTGTGTTTTATTATTAAATGTACATGGTTTGCTAAAACCTTAAAATATGTACGTACTTGTATATTTAACGATTTTTATTCGTTTAATGTGTTATCAGTTCAATGAAGCCATCATGGTGGTACTAACAGTAGCAGCGTTGTAATTACCCGTTACTACCTTTATCATTATGAAGATTATCACTCAAACATGCATTTTCTTAGAAAAAGAGAAAACATAAATAAGAAATAATCAAATTCCTTGTGAAAAAGAACTCTAATCTCTGTTATGCTTTATTTGAACTTACCCAACATCTTATAAATCGGTTAATTATTCGGATGAGTAGCGACAGTGACGGCTTGCTACAATAATCTCATTACAGCCTCTTGCCGTCTATTTTTTTTTAGTGTTTCGTGTCTATTTAGGGTCGGGTGGTTGCACAAAAACAGTTTGTATATGCATTATGATCCTATTCTATACTTTTTTCGGAAATTACTATCATACATTGACCTGGCCGGAGCGTTTTCTCAGGACAAGGTACAACCATAATATTATTATTTTGGTTATATTTGTTTCTTACATTTGCTTTTACCGAAACTGCTTCATTTTGTTTGTACGTACGTATAATGATAATAGAAAGCAGTGTTTTTTTTTTAAAAATAAATATATATATTGTGAACTTATGGATGCTTGGCGATGACTTCCTTTGTCCTATTAATAGTCACCTTTGCTACATTATATATAGATTAGTGACTGGTGCCATGTTATGTGTGATGGAATAAACGTCCTGTGTTATTGTTTGTCAAAGCGTCAGGATCTTCTATAAATATATTTCGGCTTCTTAAATATGAACTGTGGTAGGATACCTTGCTTAAGACTATAAATCATCAAGGATTGCATTCATTATCTTTATTTCCAGGTGTTTCAAAGAGTACAAAAATGCAAATACACATATCACGAATTTTAATATATATCTGTCATAATATTAAACCATGTTTCACGATTTTTGGGTACAAAAGTAACGTTTCTAAATAATATAGAAACTCCTGTAGTATATGTAATGAAATTAATCGGATGAGTGTAGCCCCTTAGAGTATGAGTAAGCCTCATTTTAATATTATTTTTAAGGACTCTTCCCAAATCATGATTTGAATCTTAAAAAAAAAAAAGACCCTTTTGCTATATGATATTATACTTGATTGATAACAAAATTAATGACCATTGAGGTATGCCATTAATTAATTTAATTGATCTTAATAATATGGAAATGAGCAATATAAAGAGAACAAGAATGTATCTGTGTTCCTTTTTTTTGGTTCGATCGATGGTTAGCAATAGGTCTGACATTTATCTCATTGTCAGTTTGGGTTGATCTATCGGCAATTTTCTGTCCCTTATTTCCTTAATAGACGTAATGGAGGGTAATGCTGCTCCGTGTTTTTTTTTTACGTTGACAAATTGTTATTTCTGTAACACTGTTTCATTTATTATAAATTAGAACTCCAGAATATATACATATACATATATAAACTTATTAGAGATCCATATCATTATTTATTATTAATATTTACTACTTACTATTTTTTCTTTTCAAAATTATTCATTTGCATATAGGTATTGTATTATCATGTTATACTATAGGTGGACACCAAATCACCTCAAAAACACAATGGGAAATTTTGGCCCAGAAGTTCAACTTGTCGCCAGAATATCTTTCAAAACAAGCGTCATACTATACTTTATCTCTTGTCTATACTTGGACCAAAAATATTGTTGGATGAATTATGGAGAATTTGGGTCTTCGTTTGGCGGAATTATGTGCTCATTAATATCTTCACCCAAAAAGCCAAGAAGCACCTCTTTCTCGTCATAATTCTTACAAATAAAATGAGGTAGACCTTGCGCAACCAAAGGTAAATATATTTCACAAGACTGACCCTTCGATGGAGCGTGATTTTACCTTTGTAAATCTATGAAATCTCCTTTATATACTCTTCCATTTCCAGCAATGTGTTTGCATTATCCAAAGTATCAGTCTTCTTACTCCTATTAGCATTCAAGACGAATTCCTTTATAATGGAGCAGTTTTTTTCAGGTGCTTTTCCTCTGCCTTTTTTTTTATATCATTGTTCTTATAATATTTTTGCTTTCTAGTCATTTTGTCGTGCTCGATTTTTTAATATTTTTTGATCTTTTGAGATTATTTCTGATTATTGTAACCTCTCTTCCATCAAGCTTGCGTTGTCCTTTCTTACAAAATTAGCAGCAGCTGACCTGTTTGCTGCAAGTATCAAACAGTCATACGTTTTAAAAATGCCCCTTTTTTTATGCTGGCTATTAAACGGTCGTAAATATTCAATATGGTATTTTCATCACCTAGCCACACACACACTCTCTCTCTCTCTACTCGACTCCCTTTTTATGCATTGGGAATCAAACAATCGTAATTTTTCAATATGATATTTCTATACAGCCTATCTTAATCCACCCAGTACCTGTATCGTTAAATATGATAGCTCGATTATTACGGGTGTCGTAAAATATCAATATATTTCGCCCTGATTATTTTTTAGATTGTTTAGATGAGGAAACTATTACAGTATTATGCTGGAGATAACTCATTTTATCATTACAATCTGGTTAAGCCGATTACTAGAAGACTCAAATCGTTTAAAGTGCCATTACAATAAATATAGTATTCCCAAAAATAAATAAAAAGAAAAAGAAAACTTTAAGATATGGGTAAATCAATTAATTTGGAAGTGCAATTATTAAACAAGACTTAGAATTCTCCAAATAAGCAATCAAAATATCATCCCTGTCATTAGAATGATATATCTTATTAAAGGGGGTTCCATTTATTTTTTTATTTTTATATATTTTTTTTTATTCAACTTTAGTTGTCCTATCTGATCTGTATCTCTTGATTTTATTCGATAAGTTTCCTGCGTTGTAAAATGTATACTAGAAAAAAACTTTGCAAGGCGTTTTATTTATGTGGTCTTCTTCAAAATAGATTACATATTCATGCTTGATTCAAAAAAGCCTTGGCAAAAACTTGAATATTAGAGTAATTTATTAATGTTCCAACGAATTTTTGTTTTCCATGGCAGTGTTAGATGTCTTCAAATTAGTCATAGTCATCCTTTATATCATATATGAAAACAATTTTTTGCCGGAGCAGTTGCATAAATAGTAGAAATTTGTCTAATATATCAGCTTTATAGCCCGTGTATTCTGGAGCAAGTGATGCTTAAATAACAGGTAATACTCCAAAAGTAAAATTACTGAAAGATAAAGGAAAAGTTTAGATGTATGTATGTATTCTCGTCTTTTTTTTTCTTTTATTTAATAATATATAATGACTTGTGTCTACTCCGAGATTATTTTCTTTATATTTAAAGAATCTACTCTCATATTACAAAAATTGTGAATTGGACAAAAAAAAAGTATTACAAAGTAATTTAAAGTCTAGATCTCTTTTGAAGAACGGATCTTCTACGATATTTTTTAGATTCGACAGATTGTTCTTTTACAGCATCCTGTTTTTCGGCCTTCTTTTCACCCTTGGATGCTTTTTCGACAGGTTTTTCCTCACTTTGTAGACTTATATCATTCATAAGTGGAAGGTATGAAGAAACGGTGTAATCAATGCCTTGGTCACCATATGTTACACCTGGTTGGCTACTTGCGGGTGCGGGAAGAGGAGCAGGAGCTGGGGCGGGAAGGTTGGGGGTGATGGGAGGCTGAGTATATCTGTTGTATCCACTAGGAGGAGGAGGAGCTGGAGTACCTTGATTGTATTGACCATAAGAAGGGGCATGATACTGAGGTACTTGACCACCAGTAACAGTGAAAGTATAGCTGCGGAGCTTATCATCGTCGTCATCCTCTTCCTCCTCTTCCTCCCCATCATCATCATCGTCGTCTTCTTCCTTTTCATGCTGAAGAATTTCCACGTAGTAATTTCCGGGAGGTGCGCTAGCAACCCACGTAAATACAAAGGCATCTTCGTCAGCTTGGTCACCACGGAACTGCCCTAAATCTTGAAGGTAGCTTTTTTTTAAGAACGAAAAATAATGAAGGGAGAAATAATCGTTAGTATAAATCCTTTCTTGTAGATATTTTACTCACTTTCCACGCTCGTCATTAAGAGTGATAGTGAGCTGAACATCTTTATCATTGTTGATGTCACTTGCTACAAATGTAACAGTCTGACCAGGAGCAAATGAATCGCCTTGGAAAGGATAACTAAAGTATTTAGTATCTGCTAATGTCGAGGATGCAAAGAGTAAAAGTGCGGACACAATAGAGAACTAGATTTAAGTATTTTAAAAAAAAACAACAAAGTTATAACAATTGAAGTGTTTTGTTTTATATAACTATTACCTTCATATTTCAAAGAATGTAAAGATCAAGGAATGAAGTAACAAATTGTTGTTTAAAATAAATTAGAACAATATCGAAAAAAAAGAAAACGGAAAAAAAAGATAAACAACATTTGCTCTTTTATATGTCTTTTTATGACGTTTTACTGCCTTAATGGAAAACGAAAAAAGAAAATAAAATTCAGTAGCCCCTTGTGATAAACACCTCATTCTATTAAAAGGTAATTCGCTTAGATCCACACATACTAAATCACAAGAAATCTGCGCTCACTCCTTTTTTTCTTTTTTACTTTTCTATCGTATTTAAACTAATGATTATAAGCCTGAAACTCCTCTTGTAAAGAAAAACAAAAAAGAAGGGGTCATGGGAGGGAATTTGTGAGGCGGTACAAAAAAAAGATCAACCTTTATAATTATACTCACTTCCGTCTCCCCCTTGGTTATCTTGAATTAGGAGGAAACTGAACCTTCTAAACCTAAAATTATATGCTGATAGAAACGCCTCCTCCTGTGTGTTTCCAAAACAAAAGCTGAGGAGTTTGTATTCTACATGTGCAGAATTTTTATAGCGAGTGAATACTCTATAGAATAAAGTTGATACTGTTGTTTAATAAACTATCATTGAGTCTTCAAATGAAAGTAGATCGTGTTTACAACCTGTCCTTTCTTTTTTGAAAGGAAGTCGCAATAGATTATATTAATGATATAATGCAGTGGAAAGAAAAATAAAAAACACCTGGTTTGTTTTGTAAGATCATAATCTTATGAAGATGCCGAGTGTCAATAATTATTAGATTAAATAAGTGTGGCTTACAAAATATAATCATTTATCCTTTATTTTATTTCGTTCTATACTCAGCTTTTGAAGAAGAATATGTATTGCAGCCCAAATTATTACATAATATAACTATAATCGATATCATATAAGCTCTCTCATCTTGTTACAGTTATGACCATTATTCTCGGTAATACATCACCACAGTGGCTTGAGAAATATAATCATTGTTTCAGCTACTATATATTACTTTTCATTGAATCAAATACTCCTATAACTCAAGTACATTAAAAAAGGTACAGAAGGACTTTACTTTGATAAAGTTAAATAAACATGTGCGTAGATCCTTTTTTTTCTCCCATAAAATTGAGCATGTAATCAATAAAATCAAATTATTGGTAAACAAAAAAAAAGCCTTGGCCTTTTCACTATTCCAAAAACGTTTTCTTTCTTGTTTTATATGTATAAAATAAGAATATGCAGGCACTTTTTCCTCCTAGATATAGACTTTCTTTTTCTTGGGTTTCTCCTCTTTGTTAGCTTATTTGTCATGTAGGACATTGAAAGTACTAGTCTTCAACTATGCGAAAGGTTAAGTTTTTGATAGTTAACCTACAATAAATAAAAGGCTAGACGAACTGATACGAAAATATAATGACAGTACTGTCATCTTTGGCACAAGCAGTATAAGAATAGAAATAAGGGTGTAATTCTTTTTAAAAAGAAAAGAAAGAAAGGTTTTTCAATTCCATACATATTTACCTGTATAGCCAAAGTCACTGCATTATTGGTTTTATTTTTCATATTATATATTTGAATCGGATAATAATGAATGGTTTGCTCTATCAGAAGCTTTTGATTTAAAAGAAAAAGCGAAAAAACTCGAGATTAAGGCTGAGATAAAACAACTTTTGTTTACACTTAACACCGACTGAACCTCAAGTAAACTAAGAGATCAGGTTTTATACAAAATCAAATGCAAGATAAAGAAAACCAAAAAATGTCGTTTCTATTTTTATTGTTTTAAACAAAATATCACTTAATAGTATGGATATCAAGTATAGTTCAAATTACGTGTATTATGTAACTACTTTATAGATAACGTGTCATTTATTCATGAAATGTATAAAAAACATAATGAAAATACGAATATAAAACGTGTTTCATTGTTCGAACAAGATTGAGTTTTGTTTATTGTTATAGTTAATTGAACTGATGATCTTCTTGATCGACAAACACAGCTGCCAACAATAGTAAAAAAGGGGGCTAAATCAAAATAAATGCAACAAAAGTAAATATCAGGTAGATATCAGCGCTTCAGTTTATATTCTGCAATATGAAAATCTTGTAAAGTTTTTTTTCTTTCTTTACATTCTGAGCATAAAGCACAATACGTCAACATTTTCAAATGCCTCATGCTTGAGTTTTACTGCTTCCAAAACCTCACAGCATACACATTGAATGTACCCCTGTTACTTCAAGATAAGAGCTTGAAAAAGAGACTGAGGAAAGGATTTCTACAAAAATAATGGCTTTACTGTATTGGATGCAACAGCTCGCGCGACTAAACGAGAAAATATTACTACTACTAAACGTGCTGTATAACAAGCAGAGGTAGAAGGAAACACACACAGAAATAGACTTTAAAAGAGCATTATGTTTCCACACTATACAATGACCTTCATTAGTATAATGATAAAAGATTGCTGGTTTACGAGAGAGATCCTGCTACCAACGCTGTCGTTGCCAAAGTGGGCTATTTTCCTAGCAGTTTTTATAAATCCACGTAATTAAGGTTAGCACGTGATTTTTAAAATATGGGTCGAAAAAAAAAACTTACTCAAATAGGTACAACTAGGTACTGGATGACGCTTGACAAATAGCATTTTACATATGTTTACAGACCTCGAAACATGGAAAGAGATCTTGAATGGGTATTATTACCACTGGTAATATATTCAATCAAGATTCTTCGCATGTTTAAGGCTGCATTGATATC
>VCJM01000411.1:667-17489 GCA_024139495.1 Backusella sp. ASU-2019c | reverse complement strand
TTTTTTTTTTTTTTTTTTTTTTTTTTTTTACTTCTAAAAACAAAAGAAAAAGAAAAAGGGAAATTCCCAGGGGAAATAATGAAAAAAGGCCAAATGCTCTTTTAATAAGTCGAAATATTTTTGTTTACTTCTTCATTTATAGCTTACATAATGAGAAAGGATATTAATAAAGGAAAGTATAAAGATGTTTACTAGAATAGCAAATCTATCTATGCGATTACTTTAGAATATTTATCCTGGAAATTTCATAAAAGAAAAAGAAAAAGAGAATAGAACCAAAGACTTTGGTGAACTATTGGCTTTTGTCAGCAAAATAACCATTGAAACTATGTTAGATGTAAAACGACCTTGCTTCTAGCTTTTCTAGGAAGTGGAAGTTCCAGGGAATGGAGTGAGTCTAGTGAAATTTTACTTTTTAAACTTTTTTCCTGCATGCTGTAAAAAAAGACTGAGTTGGAATAATGATAGACATTTTTGTCTCTCTCTTCACCCTCTCATTTCTAAATCAAGTTCCAATCGGTACTGTCGGATCTCAGAAATCCAAATATTACTTTAAAGTTAAATATTCATTTAAGACTTCTTTCTTTATCTTTCACCTTCTTTTTCTTCTACTTTTTTTTTTCTCTTTTTCGTCATATACAACTTCACAAGTTTCTCCTATTTTTCAAACACTAAAATAAAAGTAGAATGGGAAAAGTAACTCAAGAATTAAAATATAAAAGACTTAAAGTTGGACATGCTTGCTTTGTCTGTCGTAGTAAGAAGATTAAAGTAAGCTTTAACCACTGCTTTTATATAAAGAATATAACACTAATCATACTTTTATAGTGTGATGGCCTCAGTCCTTGTATGCAGGTAGATTTTCATTAAAATACAAAGATATCAACAAAATGTTATCGAATCAATACTAATAGCACTTTTCTCTAATTAATTTATATTCTCTTTCTTTTGTATTGATATACATAGTGTAAAGGTATGAAGTTAAATCTTTCTTTTATCAATAGCAATAGTATACTTATCATATTCATATATCATTATAGCAAGAGGAAGACAATGTCGCCCAGGAAATGCAGATGACTCTTCCGAACTGCAAATTGTGGATAGCGGCGATGGTATAAACAACAGCGATACAAATTCAATTAGCTCAGATGATGAAGCCATCCTCTTTTCTTGGAAAAAGACTCCCGGAAGAAAGCCTACAGCTGCAAGCAAGATTTCAGCACAAAATGTAATTAATAAGAAGGGTCAAAGTCGCCTTGCATCGCCACCAATTGGCATGGAAGTCCTACATGGACATGCTACATTTGGTTCGTTTATCAAATGGGCAGAAGAGCCTCCGTTACCTCGAAATTATTCCTGTCCTATTGAGATGCCTCCTAGTAAATTGCAGATGAAAATGATCGACATGTTCTTCAAGTATCGCTATCCAATTACACCATGCATACCTAAGCGTTACTTTTATGAGCAATTAAGAAAGAAGGGCCCGTTCATCACACCTCTTTTATTAAATGCAATGTATTGTATGGTCTGCTCTTGTAACCAAGAAGCTGGTTTACCCAAAGCTTCCGTCTTTTACAATCGTGCCAAAAAGTTGGTAGATGATTTCCTTGATATGCCTCGTCTTAGTACCGTTGTTGCACTGTCTTTTATGTCACTCTATGAACCAGCTCCTACCAAAGGTGTAACTAGCAACCAACAGTGTCGATCTTGGATCCACAGTGGTATGGCTTATCGCATGTGCCTTGAACTCGGAATTAATGTAGATTCTGAACATACTCGAGGTAACCTATCCCCGCAGGAAATCGAACTGAGAAGACGGATTTTCTGGTACTGCTACTGCCTTGATAAGATCCAAAGTGCTGAATGGGAACGAGCTTGGATTCTTCCTGCCAGCATGGCCCGAGTATGTCTTCCGCAGACTCTTCCTGAAGATGATGAAGATGAAAGGCTAATTGTAAACTACTACTATGAAAAGATCAAGCTGACCCTTCTCGTTGAACATGGAATTCAAATTCGTGCAAAACTTGCTATTGATAAAAACGGTGTACTCTCGTCTGCTTATGAACAGATGGAAGATTTTTACTCCAAAGTTATTGCCTGGAGAGATGGGTTCGTAGGTCTTCCAAAGCAAGGTATTGAACACTGTGTGTCTGTAGCTCAAGTAATGGACCTTCCATCTGATAGTCCCAACCTTTCCCATTTGTTTGTACTCTTTTACACGATCTTGATCGATATCCTATTTTGGCTCCCAGAAACACCTGTAAGGTTACATGAGCAGCGTATTTATGCTTCACAGCTCATTCGCTGCATAAAGAATCTTTGTAATGCGCCAGGAGTTGTTGCACGCTATGAATTTTTGGTCCATGCATTGATTAGTGCCATTAGAGTACAAGGGTGCTACTTGGAGGATCCAGATCACATCATCTCTCAGCAATCTTGGTATTACTTTAACCAAAGCTTGGAATTACTTCAGCATTTCCGCAAATACTCAGTTATACCAGATAATGCCACAATTATTGCGAAGATTCCTGCTATCCGTAAATACTCCCAGGATTTCCAAAGCTTTTACAATGAATACAACTCTCAGCCTCTACAGTTTATGGAAAACATCAACTCTCCAACAGATTCTGGAACTCCATCAATGGAAAGCCCGGCTAAAATCTATTCGAATAACGTTGAAACCAACTCTTTTATTCCCGCTTTAAACTTCCCCCAACCTGGTACTCAAGAAAGTCCAGAAATTGGAATGAATTCTAATTTCACTGACCTCGCAGGAGGATTTGGTGACAATATCAATGACTTTACAAACCGAAGACAACTTTGGGAGAATGAACTTCAGCAGCTTAATGTATATAATACCTACGATCCATGCTCAAGACCAATGACACCGGATGATCAGCTCATCAATACGAACTGGCAAGACACTACTGCTTCGACTGACTTTGCTTGGGGACTTCCTATAATTAATCCTCATCCAGAAATGCAATACAGCCCGGTTTATCCTGTTTACACTACAGATCAACATCTAAGTGCACCATGCTCTTTCTCCAATACCAGTTCTCATCCTTCTACCCCTGAGGCAACTAACAATGTAGAACTCAATGATCTATCAAATAATGCTTACAGTCCCTACAACTCAATACCAAGCTATACTCAGGGAACTTATTACACACATTAACCTACTCTATCACATCTCTTCTATTTCCTTTGTAAGATTTTGTATATCCCTTTCATCTCACTTATATTTATTTATATATTTGTACTATATGTTAAACGTTTTCTTGAATAAACAGACAATTATTAATCAAACTTGTAAAATAAGACGATTGGCGTTAGCTGATTTTTTTTTGTGTTGGAAGATTTTTCTTTTGAGATTGATAAATCATTATCACATCAAGAACAAAAAGAAAATCAGAAAAAGACCAAAAGAAAAAAAAAAAATTCCCATTTGGCTTTTTTAAATAAAATCGACAAGTTCTGGAAACTATTATAATTTGACATGATTGGATGTATAAATAAAGAATATGAAAAAGAATATAAATAAGAGAAAAGTCTGTCAACGAAATTAAAATCAATAAATGTTTTTTAAATTATTTTTTTATTATGTTTATTTTAATGAGTTTAGATTTATCTATTAAATGTGTGTATAATAAAGATTACAATTTATAAAGGTTGAAAAGGGAGAGGATATATGTATGCATAAATTTAAAGTAAACATGTAGAAAAAGATGTTGAAATCAATTAGTTAGAAGTGAAGGATTGTTCCTGCACAAGATTATAGTAAACACCATTAAGCTTGAGCAACTCCCAGTGAGTGCCTTGTTCAATAATACGACCATCCTTGACTACACAAATCAAGTCAGCATTTTGAATAGTAGAAAGTCTGTGTGCAATGGTAATGGTTGTTCTTCCACCTTGTTCCAGAATATTGTCAATAGCTTCTTGAACCAGTTTTTCGGATTCACTATCAAGAGCAGATGTGGCTTCATCCAATAAAAGTACCTTGGGCTTACGAATCAATGCTCTTGCAATAGCTACACGCTGTTTTTGACCACCTGATAATTGAGAACCTTTATCACCAACACGAGTATTATAGCCATCAGGAAGAGACATGATAAATTTATGGATGTTGGCTGCTTGACAAGCACTTTCGATTTCTTCTTGGGTGACAGGAGTATCTTCATTGATGCCAAATTCAATGTTTTCTTTGAGAGACATATCAAATAGAACAGGTTCTTGACCAACAATGGACATATGGCTGCGGAGATTGGAAAGAGTATAGTTTTTGACATTGGTGTCATCCAAAGTAGCAGAACCATTAGTAGCATCATACCAACGTTGGAGTAGACCAATTGTAGTAGATTTACCACATCCAGAGGGGCCTACCAAAGCAATAGTTTGACCAGCCTTTCCATTCAGATTGAATTCACCACCGAAAATAGGGATATCAGGTCTTGCAGGATAGCGGAATTCCACATTTTTAAAGTCAATATCACCTCTGATCTGGTTCTTAGTAGCTTCAATGCCTTCAAGTTCTCCGTCAATTTCAGGTATGCGTTCAAGTAATTCAAATACAGAAATAGCAGCAAATTTAGCCTTGACATAACTCAGGATGAACATGGAACCACGACCCAAGTTTTCGGCAGTAGTCATGATAACCTGGATGGTAGTAAACATCTCTAAGAAGGTAATCATACCTTGGGCAATAAAGTTGACACCAGCATAAAAGGTGATAGCATTGGTATAGATAGTAATAGCCTTGTTCATACTGTAACCGATGGACGACATGTATGCCTTTCTGGTAGTAAGTCTGTGAGGACGTTCAGTAGCATGGAAGTAACGTTGTTCAAAATGATCCTGTTTATCCAATCCAGCAACGGTTCTGATTTCCTTGAAAGCTTCAGCTGCTACCTCACTACTTTCAACGTAGGCAACCTTGGTCTGGTCTTCATAACCTTTGTGAACACGGAATTCATAAAGAGTTGCACCTGCGATAAAAGGAACCATTACAAGATTTACCAAAGTTAAAGCCCAACTGCTAGAGAATGCAAAGCCCAGACCTGTTTTAAAAAGTAAAAAAAGAAAAAATTAGTTATGAATATGATTCATAAAAATAAAAATTCAAGAGAACATACCAACAGCTAAACCAACAATAATCATGATAACTTCACCCCAGACTTTTGTAACAAGTTCATTTACATTTTTAGCATCAACAGCAAGCTTAGAGACCAAAGCACCAACACTGTTCCTGTCTTCATCATAGAAACCAACTTCCTGGCGCATATAAGCTTCAAATACCATGACTCTCATACGCTTAGTAAACTTTTCACCAGCAACTTCAAAGGACATACGCAAAGTAGAGAAGAAAATCAGGGCAGCAATAGCAAGCATGAAGAAAATAAAGGAGTACAGATTTGAACCTTCCATGGGACCATGTGGGATATTATCACCCTCTACAGTCAATAAATTAATAACACGGGCAAATACATAAGAATAGCAAGGGAAAATGGCACCAGATACAGTAGCACTGCATACACCAGAAACTAAGAATTTCCATTCAGGCCGCATTAATTTGATAACCTTCCACATGGGTGCAGATTGTTTCATTATTCTTGCTCTTTCCTCCTTCTTTTTCTTCAGTTTAACATCATAGGCATCAACATCTATCACGCTCTCAGTTCTCTTCAAATAAGAATTACGGGTTTCAACAGTTTCAAGCTTCTCGAGTTCAGCAATGTTTGTAGTTTCGTTGATAATGGTATCCTTGCCAACTGAGGAGGTATCTTCTTCAGTATTAATAGCCTGCTTACGAACAAGATCAGCGTAGACACCGTCTTCTTCAATTAACTGGTTATGTGTTCCATGTTCAATGATGTTGCCATGATCCATTACAATAATTTCATCAGCATATCGGATAGTAGACAATCTGTGAGCAACAACAAAAGTAGTACGAGAAGCAGTAGCCTTATCAAGGGCGCTCTGGACAAGTCTTTCCGACTGTGTATCCAATGCAGAAGTAGCCTATATAAAAAAAAATAAAAGTAAGTAAAAAAAAACTAGTAATAAGTAAGTAATAATAATTTACCTCATCAAGCAATAAAATTTTGGGATTCTTCAAAAGAGCACGGGCAATAGCAATACGTTGCTTCTGGCCACCAGAAAGCATACCACCATGTTCACCAATAGGAGTATCATAACCTTGAGGAAGCTGAGTAATAAACTTGTGACAATTGGCTTCTTTACAGATGGAGATAAGCTCATCATTCGACACTTCCTTGTTGGATCCCATCAAAATGTTTTGGCGGATAGTCATGTTAAACAGAACAGGTTCCTGACTTACAACACCAATTTGCTGACGTAACCAAGCCACATTAAGATCCTTTAAATTATGACCATCAAGTTTAATTTGACCAGACAAAGGATCGTAGAAACGTTGAAGAAGCTGAATAGATGTAGATTTTCCAGAACCAGAGGGACCGACAAAGGCAATTGTTTTTCCGGGCTCAACCTTCAACGAGAAATCCTTCAAAATAGTAAGCTCAGGGCGTGTGGGGTACTTGAACATCACATGATCAAACTCGATTTGTCCTTTGACATCAGTAAGCTTAAGACCTTCCTTGCTATCAGAGTCAATTTCGGGAACACGGTCAATAACGCCAAAAATACTATAGGCAGCACCACAAGCACCAGTAACAGAGGATAAAGTCTGAGGCAACTGAAGAAGAGCGAAACAACCCATGATCATTGCCATAAAAACAATCAAAATAACGGAGCCATCCAAGGTTTTCTCAATCACAAGTTTAGCACCATACCAGAAAGCGAGAGCATTCATAGAGAACATAAAGAACATGAAGAGACCAAAGCCAATACCAAATCCGATACCACGCTTAACACCAAATCTCAAGGAGTTGTTTAATTCTTCATCAAAACGCTTTAAGAATCTATTTTGAAGACTGAAAGAATATACGGTACGAACAGAATGAAGGACCTGCTCCACAATAGCACCACCCTTAGCATAAGAAGCCTGAGATAATCTAGCATATTTTGTCATTGAAAAACCCATGACGGCACCAGTAACAGCAAGGCAAGGAAGGAATGCCAACATAACGACAGCAAGACGCCAACCCTTAACAAAAGCCACGATAAATGCCGCAGCAAACTGAGCAAAAGTAGCAAGAAATTGACCAAATTTTTCAGAGATACCATCCTGAATCATTTCCGTGTCAGTAGCTAAACGAGTAGTCAAGGAACCTTCTTCAGACTTATCAAACCAGCTCATGTCTTGACGGAGAATAGAGTGTACATAAAGTGTGCGAATACGACGAGTTTGATTTTCACCAGTGATAACCCAGAAACTGTTTGCAATATACGCTGCCACGAAAATAGCAGTTCCAATGTAGGCCATAGTATGAATGATGGGCAATGTCACTTCAACTAAGCTAGAGGGATCTGAGAGGGAGCTTGTCAAAGTCGAAATATAGGAGCCGTAAATAATGATGGAGCACGGAATCAATGCACCGGTAGCAATCGAACAAATAGATGCAACGAACATCATAGCACGCTCTTTTGGTGTCGAGAAGCGAAATAGCTGGTGGATCGGAATGGCTGGCTTCTTCTCCTTCTTCTCCTTCTTGCCTTTTGACTTCTTGAACCATTTCTTTGACTTTTCTGGCGTTTCGTCCAATGGCTGTTGTAGTGGAGATTTGTCGAGATCCTCCACTTTATAATTTACTTTTTCGTTAGTATGTTCAGACATACTTAAAGTATTGAATTAATAAAAAGTAAATGTTTATAATAAAGTTGATTGAATAGTTTTAAAAAAAAAGAAAGAATAACAAACAAAATAAGCTTGTCTATTTAAATGGTTTGATCTGGAAATGGTCGCCGAATGTGAGGATATACTCCGCTCATCATGGGCTACACAAAAATACCAAAAACGTCTCACATCATGATCTTTGGATATAGATAGCATTGGTTTTTATTTTATTTTATTTTTCTTGTCATGTTTACAAATGCAAAGAAATCCTTATCCATTCATGACTCTTTGATCTTTAAATGATGTATGGATGAAATCGTCAAAAAAAGGTCAAGAAAACTTTTTTCTTTCTTTATGAAAAAAAAAAAATCTGTCAGATCATGGATCATAAAATCCTTCTATTTTTTTTTATTTTTTTTTTGACAATCAAAAAAAAAGCTTTATCGCGGTGCCTTAGGTTTAGATCATTTTGACTCATATTAATCCACTACGAAAACCTTTCATTAAGACGCGAAAAAAGTCAATATTTCCTTATTAAGACAAATGTAATGTCGGATAAAATATAGCCGACAATTATCCATAGTGAGACACAGATAACAAACAAATAAAAACAACAGATTACTACACTTATGATGAAAATAAAAATAATAAAACTTGGTGTCTATCATTACTTTAACCTGCAAAGCATTGGTTTTTAATATTGGACACACTCATTATTGGGGGAAGGATGAAACGTCTCGCCTCTCGTCCGCGTAATAAAATATTTCACATCTTTTCTTTTTTTATCTGCCCAACGCAAAGGTGCACCGTCCGGCGACCAAAACCGACCATTACCAAATATGGTATAGAAAATGGCTACGTTATTTTTCGGCGGAGGTTTATGCAATATGATTGGTCAATGGAACTCTGAATTACTACACAATTTAAAGAAATCCGATTTTCTTGTATTGTCGTACAAAAGAGGATGACAAACCCGAAAAAAAAATAAGCAAATGGGTAATTGACTGCCTTTCTTTATGCTAAGCTGTTTAAAAATAGCATGTATGTCTTAAAAACCACTGCTCTATCTAGCGGATCGTTGAAGGTGATATATACATACCTTGATGTGAGTAACCATTATCCGCTCACATAATTTTGATATTGTTTTCTTAACTATAATTTCGTAAAAAAAAGTGTGGTGGTATCATAGTTGCTGATATTGACGAAATTTCGCCTCAAACAAGAGTTTCTAAATCAAACGGAAAACGTATGCGGGCTTCATTTAGTACACAGTCATTTTTCATCCACTAATTCAAAAAAGACAATACTATAAATTCAAGTTAAATATACCACCAACTTTTGTTTATTAGTACTGTCATTTTTACAACATGATTTGATCTTGATCCAATGTTTTGAATGGGCCTGTGTATTTCAGAGCCAGAAAAAAAAAATAGAAAACAACGAGGAGCTGGTTGGGGGTAACAATAGGTTATTAAACGTTATACTTTATATGATCCCTTAGTTACTTCTTGATCTACCAACTGCATACCATCTAAAGAATTGTGCCGACAAATGAAACAAACGTAATAAAATCCATAGACAATAAGAGATCAAAACAAAAAGTACATGATACCTTTTGTAGCCGTATCAAACCAACAGTTCGTCCACACAGCTCTAGTTTGGGTGATAGATGTCAACTTCTTCTGTTTTATACGTGAAAGCGAATCTATACCACTCCTACTGTTTATGCATAGACAAATTTTCAATTCATAAAAAGATGTTGTTACCTTTTCATTTATATTCTTTCCATTCCTATTTTTCTTTCTTTCATCTATTCTTTTTCTTTAATCTATTTTTTTTTTACATCTTTTTTTGAACATGGCACCACCTCAAATTTCAGAACTATCCCCAAATCCACCAAAAAGGGTTAAAATAGGAAGAAACCATTATATAAAAAAAGAAGCGTCAGCTCCCAAGAAGAAAGATGGGAAAGATGTAAGTTATTTAAATTTTTCTGATCTACATATCTGCTTTGTGAATTAACTTGACTTTTTTTTTAGGCGCTTCTTGAACCTTATAATTATCTTCGCCAAAATCCAGGCAAAGACATGAAAATGATACTACTGTCTGCCTTTGATTATTGGATTCAAACACCCAAAGAGTATATGGGGCCAATTGCCAAGTTAACAGAGGCTGCTCATCGTGCTGGACTACTGTAATAAAATATCAAAATGAATGTCTGAGAGCCTTGTATTGATTCTTTTTTTCTTTTAGTGTCGATGATATCCAGGATAACACCGAGCTTCGAAGAGGTGCACCTGCTGCACATCGCATTTATGGTGTTCCTTTAACCCTTAGCAGTGCTTACTATGCGTCGTTTCTAATGCTATCCGATTTGACAAAATTGGGTAAGCCTGAGATGGTCAACATTTGTATTGGTAAGTGAGTTTTTTTATAATTCATTGTACAGTTACTTAATAGGCATTTTAAATTTATCTCAATGTAGAGGAAGTGACCAATCTTCAATATGGCCAAGGTAAATTTAGACAACACTCTAAAGTTAATTTTGTGCTCAAAAAAGTGTAAAAAAATCTTTAACCCCATTCTCCCTATTTGGAAAATATTTGAATGCAAAATTAACTTTATAATGGAATAATGGAGGTGTACTATGTACTGACTTTTTAATTAATTTTAAAAAAAGGAATGGATGTTTATTACCGTGATGCCTTTATCTGTCCTACTGAAAAAGAATATTTACAAGTAGTAGATGCTAGTAAGTGTACTTTTATGTGTTAATACAAACGAATTGTATATTTACGTAATAAATTAGAAACAGGGGCACTTTTGAGATTAGCTGTCCGACTTATGCAGGTCTCAAGTAATTCTAAAGTGTATGCATGAATGTTTATATAAAAACTTATTACATTATGTACTAATATGAAACTTAAGGGATTATACTCCTTTGATAAATAAAATAGGACACTACATACAAGTCAGAGACGACTATCAAAACTTAACCTCAAAAGATGTAAGATGATGCCCCATATTCATCGACCATAAAATTAACTTTATTGGACATATAGTATACTGACAATAAAGGCTATTGTGAAGATATAAGTGAAGGCAAATTCTCTTTCCTCATTATTCACTCTATCACGTCGAAACCATCTGACACTCAATTGCTCAATATACTGAGAAAGCGCACAAAGGATGTTGAATTGAAGAAGTTTGCACTTACGTTACTCCAAAATACCGACACCTTCAACTACTGTCTCCAATTCTTGGAGACATTGGAAAAGGAGATCAGAGCTGAAATCAGCCGCCTCGGTGGAAACCCTTTACTTGAAAAAATAATAGACCGATTATCAGTTAAAAAAGAGGATTTTTATCTTGATTAAATTATACTACTTTAAATAAATTACCTCATAATAATTGACGTGTGTAAAAGTGAATTATAATCGAGATTGAACGTTGATTACAAATATAATACAGAAAGAAGAGTCTATGTTGAAGTTATTAATAAGGAAATACTAGTTTGATCCAACATCTGACATACCTGTTCTTATCAATGATCATCCCTTCAAAGTATAACTTTAGAGACAGAGTTATATCACAAAACCTAATAAACATATGCTATATTTACATTTTTACGTAATGTTGGAATACTTGACTTCTTTAGGTGTCGATAATATAGATACACTTTTTTTTTCAGGCGCACCTTTGATTATTAGGCTTAAGAAATAGAAAAGTATTACTAGAGTTTCCAGACCTCCTCATTCAATGGCCTCGCTGTTGTGACTCTTAGTTGAAATAGGGATTAAAAAAGAATACTTTTTAAACCTGCTCTTTATTCTCTTAATTTCAAAAATGAAACTTTTGTATTTTTGTATTTTTTTTTTCACAAAAAAGACCAGTGTGTCTTAATTGTTGAAGAATATGACAATAAAGAAACTGATTATCAAAATGAGCATACATGGGGAAGGTTTTTCTAAGACACCCCATTTTCTTGAACTCACTTTGCTGTTTTCACTTCTAAAATGTTCTTATATCGCTTCTGTAATGCCTCTTTTAAAACCAGAAACGCGTGAACTGAGTTTGAACATTACGAAATAAACAACGCCACTTGGACGTGGTCATTTCTTCTCACTCTTTTTTACTTTTTGACAATTCATTCACTCAACATTAACAAAAGCAAAATGGCTAAAACGCGAAGTCAAACAGAAAATATCGCCATTAAAAAGGAAGAATAAGAAGACTGTAAACCTACCCTGCTTTTAAACCGTGTTAGCAATGTAACAAGGAGCAAGATAACAAAACGAAAACCAAGTATACACAAGAACGATTTACCTGCTCAACAAGTCAAGGTGGAACAAGACAGTGATACTAAGGCATTATTGCAACCATCATCACAATATCCAAAAGTAGTAAAAACTCAAAGGATATCACAAGAACAAATCAACCATCTTATTGATTATATCGTGAATGACAACATGAGCGTCACTGCAGCTTCACATAAAGTAAATATAACCTACCACACAGGAATTCGTTACTACAAACTATACAAAAACGATCCAGAAAAGAGAATTCCAGTGCCATGAGATCAAAATGCGAGAATGCTTACGCAAGAACAAATTGGAAATCTTATTCGATATATTAACGACGACAAAATGACTGTAAAAGACGCTTCAGCAAAAGCAACTTTGACTCATGCATCTGGTAAATATTACTACAACAAGGTTATACACAAGATCAAAAGAACGAATTCATTGAATACATTGTCAACGACAAGATGTCTATAAAGGAAGCTTCGGAAAAAGCAAACATGGCGTACGGTGGAGCAAGAAGTTACTATCGCAAGTACTTTAATGTTCATAATCCTGATATCCCTACCCCCAGCCATGTAAGTTACCGCCATCCTCCTTGAACACAAGAACAGATAAAAGAGTTAATCAGCTGCATTGTCGATGACAAGATGTCCATACGAGCTGCTTCGAGAAAAGCAAATATCTGCGACCACTCGGCTGGAAAATATTATCGACAGTATTTATAAGACAACAATCTGGAAAAACCTGTAGGAAAATACAGAAAACGCCACACACAAGATGTCTATAAAGGCGGCCTAAAAAAAAACAAAAACAAAAATGCATTACTTGACGGCTCATAAATACATCCACCAACACTTGAACGATCAAAAAGCGTGATGGAGTTTGATATGAATAAAATAAAATAAAAATGGAGCATAACTCTTTATTGCAAATGATTACATAAAAGCATTGAAATATATTTAGGGGGGACGATAAATCACAACCTTTATTAGGATCCTCTGTGAAATATTTATAAAAAAAAAACACATCTCAATGTGAGATGACCTAGAAAAACATTTTTATTGCGTCATATATAAATACAAAAAAGAAAAGACATGACCCACTTGATTTTACAGAAAATCTACAGAAAAAAAAAAGAAAACAACTAGGATCAGAGAGTCTACAATGATAAAATATAAAATACTTGCCAAGATTAAGAAAAAAGTCGTCTGGTATAATGCAGTTTGAAGGATCTATATATACAAAAGAGAGGGGAACCTCTAGGATCAATTGTTCCCAAATTATGAAAGGATATAACACTCGCCTGTTAATTGTATATCGTTACAGTGGGTTGGATAAACTGCATCCGGGAAAAATGTATCAGGTATAAAGCTGGATTCAGGCATCACACCAGACATTGTATCCGACACTGAACTAAAAGTGGGTGAAAGAGAATAGGCTAATACAACTGTTAGCTAGGAGAGATAAGAGAGGAGGACAAATGTTCTTACTTGGAGATGGTGGTTTGACCATCATGGTTTCAATCATTCTCTGTAAATCCGCCACCTTGGATTCAAGTTGGGAGCAACGGTGCTCGGCACTTTGAGCTCTTTCTGTCAATTGTTTTTCGGATACCTCCAGTGTTTTGACTTTATCTTCATATAAATGGAGTGCCGTTTCAAGGCTTTGTGTGTATTTGTTGCGACGATCACGGAAAGCAGCTTGTGCTGTACGGTTACGATCTTTACGCTCTTCAGTTGAATAAATACGGTGACGTCCGGCTTTGTTTGTCATTATAAAAGAAATTGTAGTGTAGAGAAGAGAGAGGGAAAGAGAAAAAAAATATTTTTTTATATCTGGGATTGGCGGAGATTTCCTTTTTATTTTTAGAGAAACCTTATTGGTAAAATGTACAACCTGGCTTTGAAACAAGTGACGGTGAACTTGACCCGATTAATTAAAACTTAAGAAATAGAGAGAGAGAGAGAGAGAAAAAACGATCTGCAGAAAAAAGGGGATAATTGTTCATAATGTTCATTATTGATTGTCTTCTAATGCATGGTACATTCTTGATTTGCTTTTATATGACTGCAAAGGCAAAGTCCCTCCAATCGCAAAGTGTATAAATGTAATTTTGATTTTTTTTTTTTTTCATCGGCCCATTTGGATCTCTTAGAGCTTGATCTTTTTACCGTATACAGAGCCAATAAAATGGTTTATTTGTGTTCAATGAATGATCAAATAGTGGCTCGTGCTGAGCGAGCAGTACTCTCTGGAGACACCACCTTCTTCAAAAATAAATCACACCCTTTTACTCCAGACAGTTTTTAGAAACAAAAACATTTTTATTATTTTTTAGACATTCATATTTTGAAAAGTATGTTCATCCTGTACAAGTCTTCCTTTCGTATTTCCATCATCTTTACCCAACGTCCATATCTGCGCATACCGTTTCAACCTAAGAGACTTTGGATCCTTCAGGATATAGAATTCACCATCGCACATGATACAGATGGTATTTGTAAGCTTATACTTGTTTTCCAGCAGCCTGGAGTACCACTTCTTGGGTCTCTTGGAAGGTGGCTCTCTGAACTGGATTTCAAACGGCGTTTCAAATTGCCCAATGCGTGATACGTGCTGTCTGATGTTTGCCAATTTTAAAATGTAGCTGACCATATCCTCAATGACCATGATTTCCACTTTCCCATCGTTGGCGAGCTGCGGCTGCCAGTGGGTGGCGTCGGTGGGGCCGCTGCGTTGGTCTACACATTCTAGGCCATACTTTGCATCGCCCCATAAATCTACTTCTCGTCCCCTAATCAAACGGGGATCAATATATTGTTTATATATTCAACATCTTTTGGCTTACCAAATATGTGGAATGTTTTGGATCACAAAGTCAATAGGATGGTTTGTCATGACAGGCCCACTTGTATCACTTGACTTTTTGTCCGGATGAGGACACTTTAATACGGTTTTGTTTTTAGAGACGATCCTATCAATAAAGTGGGTGACAGGCGGGAACCTTCTCCAAAAGACCCATTTGGCGCTCTCGCTTGTATACACCATACGGTTTGTGTATCGACTGCCCGATCTGTGCTTCTCAAACCCGCTGCCCACATAGCCCTGTACGCCAATGGACATGTAGTTGCACATTTTACGTGTCATCCTCAGGTCCTGACGGTGCTGCTCGTTGATCTCCAACACATCATGCCCGTCTTTGCGTGTCGGGCCTGCCAATCGGACGTAGCCCGACGTGTGTGCGGTCAGCTCGACCTCCCAGATGTCCAGGCGTGCGGCATCAGACTGGTGCAACCGTTCAGTGATCAATTGCTCAATGTGGGCGAGCCGTTTACCAAGAATGTCCTTGTGTGGGATGGTTCTTCCCCATCCTAGGACTTGACTAAAGTCATTACCGGTACCAAAAGGAATACCTATTATCAGATTTTAGTTTATCAGGTGTATCTATGGTGCTTAAAACTCACATGAAAAGAACATGGCGTCAGGATCGATATGGTGACTCATCAATAATTCAAATACGCTCATCACCGTACCATCGCCACCTGCACTCCATACATGGATATGCCTTGACCTCACACGTTCATTCATGTTGGGTAGTTTGTTTTCAGGAAGCTGTTTTTGCTTGGCCATCTTTTCAACCAGTTGGATGGTCTGTAGGCCCAGGTTTCGATCCTTTTCATCCAAAATGTTGTGAATCTCCACTTGGACTTGCGGGAACCGACGTAGTCTGAAATGCTGGATGGGCAAGAGGATCAGGTCTCGTCCTTTGCAATCACCGGAGAGCGGGTTTACAAATATAAAGAGGTAAACGCTGGGTCGACCTTCTGCTTCGGTGTCTTGGAATCGAACGGATGTGTTGAGTCGGCTTGATAGGGCGGGGCGTTGCGGTGAAATGTCAAGGTAGTCGTTGGAGGAGGATGAAGATTCTGTTACATAATGATCATCTAGTAAAAAGAGGGGGCATAAACAAAAGAGAGAAATATGAAAAGAGATAAAAAAAGACATTTACTTGTTGTTACTGAAGGATGAAAGCTATTAAAATAGCCAAGATTTTCTTCCTGAATCAAGAGATTTTGTTTTTCATTATTAGGAAAATGGATATGATTTGATGCGAAATCATTTACGGATATACTTTCTGTCATATCAAAAATGTATATATTATGTTACAATGTACTTTTATTATTATTTTTTAGAAAAAAGAAAAGAAAAGGAATGGACTTTTATTTTTTTTATATACAAAATGCAGCATTTTAGCCCCATTACATCATTGTCATTTGCCATATTTATCTATCTTTATTCTATACATAACATCACGAGAAATGGCGCATAGCAATAGCCTAAAATATATTATTATGAAATGTCAAAAATACTAAACTATAATATTCTGTGCGTCATGTTTATGGCATCTGTGCTCACTCATATGGATTGGTACTACACATTCATGTTATCTGATTTTAATGATATGAATGTTGAATCCATTTTTTTTAAAAAAAATCTGATTAAAATAAAAATAAAACAAGATGGATGCAGCAGAGAGTAGCCATGCCTCATATAAGTGATGATAAAATAATAAATCATCGATGAAGCTCAAAGTGGTTAGTTATCATTCATGACTGCTTTAAGTTAAACCACCTGTCCCAAGACGTGCATTGCATAAAGCCTTTGAATCGATCTTGGATCCTTAAAATGATACATTTTTCTCACAGCTTGAATTCTCTGGGCAACAATGCGAGCAGCATCCATTTTCATTGGCTCAGAAAAT
>VCJM01000410.1:23341-37606 GCA_024139495.1 Backusella sp. ASU-2019c | reverse complement strand
TAAAAAAAAAAAAAAAAAAAAAAAACTTACTCAAAGAATCTTCTTCCAATTTCACTAAAGAACAAATCCATTGTACCCTTTTCAGCCGCACCCACCAACATGGATGTATTGGATTTCAAACACTTCAAAGCATCCCGACATGCCTTTGTTGGTTTCAAATCTGCCATCATACCGGTTGTGGGATTATAATCACTGCTCTTTTGTTCGCTTGACAATATAAACTCAACCTGTGATACCAATACCTGGATACCACCATCCATACCACGGGCAACACAGTCGTCTAGTAAGCGTTCAAATGCCTTTTTTTCCTTGTTTACTTCGTTTATAAAGTCTAGTTTATCTACATGTTTTGACTATTTCCATAATTAGTATAAAGCTGAATACATATCCAAGATGTATATTTACAATTTCTTCGTCATAATAGAGTTGCACCATTTGTTGGATAAGATCTGCAACATGGACAAGCTCGAAGAATTCGGTGAGTGGTGGCAAATCGTCGTTGATGGTATCGGTACTTGGTTTATAAGATGATAAGCGTTTTGATGCACTTTTTTGGTTTTTAAGAAAAAGAAATAAATAGAGTTGGGGATTAGATTTATGTCATCATCATTCTTATAAGGATATGTTACCTATCAAAACCTGGTTCTATATGTGTAGATCCCAATGTCTTTAGGAATTGAATAAAGATTTGTTCATATGTTTTTTGACTGGAGATAAATAAAAAAAAAAGAAGCAAATATCAGCAAACTGCTCGAATATTATAAATAGTCTCATAGTCACTTACATATCAGATTTCATACGGCCAGGGAATCCAACATCAATGAACTGCTGTACTCTATGCTCGGATTCCTTATTGATATGAATCAACTGTAAAGAAGTCTCGAGGGAGATGTAGTTTTGAAGCATATCCAATTCCTGTCTTGCAAATTCCAATTGAACCTTGACATCCTTACCATCTATTGAGGCTGTCACATCAATAGAGGATGCTGTTGACGAACGGTTGATGGAAGCAGACACTTTGGGTGTTGCGGGTGGAGTGGATTGATTGATGGGTGCCGAATCCGAGGATACCCTGGATCCTCTCTTGTCCTGTCGATTGGAGGACATGCTGCCTCTTTGGAATGGTGATGCAATGGTGGTGGCTGCTGTTGAAACAAGATCCACGGGTAGTGCCAATACTTTTTTGAATGCGGTTAAATAATTTCTATGATTTCGGGTTAAATCGTTTCACCGTGTTCCCTTTGTTTTTAACAGTGGATTTTACCTTTTAAAGGTCTCACGTGATTGGTTTGTTAAACGTGCAGAAGCATCTGATTTGACGGATGAACGATTGCTCTATGATGTCCAAAGTCAGATATACATTTTATTTCTCTCGTATTGTGCTTTTTACCCATTCGTTAATATATTGCTTTGTGATATTTTCTGCATATGTGCTTTCCTCATAAAGATAATCGTCCAAAAATGGTAAGAATAGCTTGAATAACAAGTTGACACCCCGATCCTTCTCGATACTCTTTGGCAATTCATCACTCGTCAATACATCCACTACTTTTCTTGTGGAACTCAACACTATCGACATTGTACGCAGGTAGAGATGAGTGCTTATTCCCATAGCTCGACCCAATAATTGAGAAACAAATTCTGCAATCTAATAAAAGTCGTTATTACCAGTACTCCGTCTCTATGTTTTTTTTCTCTGCTTTTACCACATCTTCAAATACACGATCAGCAATCATATAAAAAGCATCGACTTTCTCGGGAAAGACTTCCAATACCAAAGATGATTGCTGCACAAGTTCATCCGATATCAAGTCCATTAATTTCTTGAAAGGTTCTAAATCTTCCTCTGATTCGCTGTAAATAAAAAGAACTTGGTAAGCAACAATTGTACCTAAGTACCTGGATATATTTCATGCTTACACAAAGTTATCTTCGGGTTTAAATGGATTATCATAGAAGATGGGATGCTTCTGAACATAAGTTTGCATGCAACTTGAACCTCCATCCAATGCAATAAGTGCATTTGCATATGACTATCACACACAAGGCATAAGCTTCTATCCCACTTTTTATATCATTTTCCCCTTATTCTAACCTTCATTTCGACCGTGTTGTGTACATCGTAAGCAACTTCAAATTGATGAAGCGATGCACTTTCAAAGTACTGTGTTAACGCACTAACACCTTCATTCAACTATATTACACCATCAATATTATTATAAACACAACTCGTTTTTTTTTCTCACCTGCTTCCAATCAGCCACAACATGGCATTCGCCAAGCCCCATCAGTAAATTCAAGACCTTACCACACTCCTCTGGTCTGCTTCCAAAATCAATCAACACCTTTGACGACTCCTTATGCTCTCTAAGGTCGGTGTAGTAAGGAAGGAGTTGGGTATACAATTGCTTGAAGTATTCTTTACTTTGTCCAGTTGATTTTGCTCTTGCACGAGCACTGTAAGGGTCTGTCGACATGCCAGGTATCAACGTATTGAGTGGTTTACTGTTAATATATATTGAGTTGGCTGAATCTATCAAAGAACCATCCTTTGTACTCGAACCATCTATATACAATAGAAAGTCAGCTCACCAGCAAGCATTTCCCTTATTATACAGATACTTTACCAAGCATAGCAGCAAGGGCACCACTGTCGTTTTTCAACATAATATCCAGTTTATCGTCCCATATTTCATCGTCATATACAAGTACTTTGAACCTTCTCGAGACAACTGCGACCTCCGCAAGTGTGGGCACAGGTAAATAGCTGAATATACGAATGAGCACGTCAGGTGGGATGTTCTTTCTCTTCAGCTCAACGCTCTTCTTGGGTGTTTCGGGTATACTAAAGTCATCGATATTGGAATCAATCAAGTTCATGGTGCTTTTATTAAAACAAGGTACACCTTTTCAAGATGAATGAGAAAAAGGGGAAAGAGGGAAAAAGCAATATAAAAGAGAGAAAAAAGGAGTTTTAAACCTTGTGAGGTCACCATCACACAAGCTGAACTCGGGCTTGAGAACCGGACATTACCCGCGATATTCTCTTTTTCTTTCTTTCTTTCTTTCTTTAATTGTATAAATAAAAGTGGAATGGCTCTATTTCACTCTTAGTATTTATCATCACAGAATAAACAAGTATAAACATGAAAGGAAAGTATGCCAAGGTGATGGAAATAGAATAAAAGCTGATTTCAAATAAAATAAGCATTGTTGCACATCTTGAAAACGTCTTTTTATTTTTAAAATTTGGGTTTGTTTGATTGGCCTGTCAAATGCCTACTATCATGAATAGGTAGTGAGTCTTTATTTTAAACATTGTGTGAATGGATTCGCTTTTATTGGAATCGTTTTTGTGCACACCCTTACTTTTTATTTATTTATTTATTTATTTTTAAAAAAAAAAGTACCTCCTCTTTTTAATATGTATATGTAAAGAGCAGGGCGAAAGCGATGAAATTTGCTAAAAATAAAAAATAAGCTCAACATCAGCTGAACAATTGTTTGTGTTGAGAGATCAAGTCGTGTCCGTGAATTAAATTATCACTCGTTTTAAACAAAAATATATATAAAAAATAGCAGCTTGCCTAGTATAATACTACTCCATTTTAAGAGACAAGTGGTGGAGTGCTTTTATCATCTTTGAAATATATGAAATCCTCTTCTCATAAGTATCATAATTTAAGGTTCATCTATTTATGAGTTACTTACTAAGGCTTTAAAACCACTGCGCGTGTGAATAAGTATACATTAATATGACACTCATCCTTTATTTTCAGTCCTGTTGCTTTCGCTTCCTCATTTTATTAAAGGGTGTTTGTGTCCTGAATCACTAACAACAGCTTGGATACAGTTATCGCCTGCCAGTCAGCTTTTTAAATTCCGTCTTCTTGAATAATGGTGGTGTAATTTCGTGTTGACTCCTCCTCTTGTTTCTTTCTGTTTCTTCTTAAATTTTGTAAAAGATTTAACTCCCCTGAGTTGTAAACCGTAAACTACAATGTATAGATATTGATGAATTCTTTGGGGTAACCCCAATTGCTTCGGTTATTGACAGTGATCCGTTTATGTGTTGTTTCGGAGGCTTTGATGTGCCTGTGGATACCATTTTCCCCTTCGCAATTGTCAAATCAGGTCTTCCTCCTGTGAGGGATGTAACCAAGTTTACTATTACTTAGTGAACTAAGAGCTTGCGTGTATTCCTTTTTGTAATAAATAGATTTGACATTTATTAAGTAAATCGCATTTAACTAGAGTGGGTGTTTGGTTGGTTTAATCAGGGTGTTATATCTACTGGATGTAGGTCATTTACTTCACTAAAATGTTTTTAACCTGTTTTTAAATTATAAAATTACAAAGTTTCAATATTCACTTATATTAAGATATATTTATTTGAAAATTTAATGTATAATTTCGTAACTGGCACGTTTGCATCTATATGTAAGAGCCTGTTTAAAGTAATTTTGAGCGATTTCTTCATTTTGAACAGATCCTTCTCCAGTAACCTGAAAGCTATCTTAAAGTTTTTCTCCATCATAATAGATTGACTGGGATCACCGTAGTCACGCTTATCAATAGTAGTAATATCGCCTTGAGTTTTAACTATGCCATCAAAGAAATGCATTACCAGCGTGAATAGTTGCTCTTCATTCATGGAATCAATGAATACTTCATCTTGTACAAGTATCTTTAAAACATCAGCCTTTTCACTAGAACTAAGGCTGTTACATTTTAAAAATAAAAGGAAACCGTCTGCATCGATATTAACTTCCAAATACTTCATTGAAAAATAATTCCAAGCCTTGCTCATGACCTGGTCTGTTCCCTGTCCAAAGGCATAAAGAGCACCTAGTCGACTGTGTAAATCGCCATAATGATCATATTCATATTCGGCAGAATCGATCAAACGGAAATGACCACAAGATGCTACTGTTAAGTTTTGAACGAGTTTCTGGAAAAAGTAATCTTCATATGGCATTTCTTCATTCCAAAAATAGAGACTCGACCAACTAGTATCGTCACCTTGAAGATAAGATTTTGTATACCATTTGAGAGTTTCCAGTGTATTCCTCGGAACAAGTTCTCCCCTTTCATATAATCTCCCAAGTTCATATTGATATTCTGGGTTTCCTAGTTCTGCTGCACGTTCATAGCATTCAAACGCCTTTTTCACATCAACTTCTACACCTTGACCATGATGATATGCAACAGCTAGTCTATAAAGAGCGTCATCGTTTTTTTCTTGATTAGCCTGCTTATAAAACTGATTGGCCTTCTGATAGTCTGGAGAAACACCCAACCCTTTTTCGTAAAGAAAACCGAGACGGTACATAGCTTCGGTATGTGAATTATTTGCAGCCATTGAGTGCCAGTTGAAAGCCTCCTTGTAATTCGGTTTCGAGTAATTATATTCACAGACAAGCCCAACTTTGAACTGTAATTCAATATCTCCATGTGTAGCAAGGTATTTGCACATTAAAAACGAATCATAGAATTCTTGTGACGAGGGAAAATTAAACTTGCTTCCGCCCAAAGTGATGTTTAATACCTTATGAGCTTCTTCATGATCCATTTTTTCAGCCTTTTTATAATATTGATAAGCCTTTAAGTAATCAAATTCGACACCTTTCCCATATTGATGGAGGCAGCCGATACGGTAGTAGGCACCTTCATGTTCACCTTCAATCGCCTTTTGGTACATCTTTGCAGCCATTACATAGTCTTGTTCAATAAATCTTCCTTCTTCGTAGAAAGCACCAAGTCTGTAGTAGGGATCTGTCACCCCAATATTGGCAGCAAGACTAAGCCATTTGAATGCTTTTTGGTAATCTTTGTCATCCTCGTACGCGACTCCTACTTGATATTGTTGCATGATGTACCCGTTTTCCGTGGCTTTTTCCAGCATATGGATTCTCGTTTTTCGATTGACTGGTATTTTTGGATCTTCGTTTAATAAAGAGGAATGTCCAAGTTCTCCTTCGGTATAAGCCCTTTCAATTTTCAGCTCTTTGTTTGCATCTTTATGGCCCTTACTGTATGCCTCTGTATACATCTGGAATGCTTTTAGTAGATCTTGAGTAACACCATATCCATTAGCGTATAAACAAGCAAGCCTATAGGTAGCATCAGTATTGCCTTGGATAGAAGCTTTGTTGTAGTAGGTTACTGCGGCAGTTATATTGGTTTCAAAATGCTTTCCGTATTCGTGCATGATACCAAGACGATAGTCTGCCCTGGAATCGCCTTTATCAGAAGCAACTAAGTAATATTTCGCCGCGCTAGCATAATCCATATTAAATATATACTCTCCGTATCTCTGGACACCACTCATATAAGCTCCCGATATTATAGTCCAAACTATCTACCCCTCTCTCTGTGACTTCGATAAATATGTACATAACGTTTGAACAGTTGGTTATAAGTTTTGATATCGATATAGGAGTTTGGAATACGCCGGAGATATCTGAATATCCGTCACCACTCACTTGCTTAAACCAATAATACGCCTTGATGTAGTCTTGTTCGGTACCATTTCCATCCAGATATGCTGTAGCCAGGGTATATTGAGCATTTGAACTACCTGAATCTGCTGCCATAGTAAAATATCGAATGGATTCTGGCAAATTATATAAGCCTGAACCATGACCTTCGTATAAATTTCCCAACTTCATTTGAGCATCTATTAGACTCCTACTTGCAGCAAATTTCAACAGCAGCAAGCCTCTATTCGTATTTTTGTCAACCTCACATAGACCGTAAAAGTATATATTGCCAAGTTCATAGCAAGCCTGGGGATTTCTCTGATTTGCTGATGTAGTGAACCATTCTGTAGCCTCTTTTTCATTCTTTCCTAAGCCTCTACCATTAAGTCGTAGCATACCTAAATTGTACTGAGCATTGCTATTTCCTTGATTGGCTGCCCACGTAAACCATCTACTTGCTTCTAATGGATCTTTACGAACTCCAAGTCCTTCATTATATAGAATACCGATATTAAATCTACCACCGGCGTCTTTACGTTTGGCAAGTGCTTTATACCAAATACTTAATTTATGATAATCTTGCTCGACTATTTCACCTTTTTTGTATAGGTCAGCAAACATTCTCTGGGACTCTTTGTATTTAGCATTTGCAGCATTCTTGATCCATTTTATTCCAGTGTCTTGATCTTGAGTAAAATTGTCATCACCATTTAAGTATTTGAGCCCTATTTCATACATTGCATGTCCATCACCAATAAGAGCATGTTTTGCAAGCTCGTTTAGCTGTTTGAACTTGGACGAATCGCCTAATTTAGATATATCTAAAGACAGTTTTGTACATATTCTACTATTCATGGAATACTCGGAAGTATACTCGCCCATGTCTTCTTCCAGTTCAATATCGTCAAGCATACCACGTTGATACAGCTGTGACAAACAGTTTTGAGCTACGATGCTACCCTGTCGAGCTGCCAACGTGTACCATTCAACTGCCATTGGTAGATCCTGCTCGACACAATCACTTTTTCGATACAATTTCCTAAGAACTACTTGGGCTTCAAGGTCACCTGCTTCAGCTGCCTTGAGGTACCAGTTAAGTGCAACTCCATTATCCATATCAGTAGCTAGCCCCTTCAGATAGAAATAAGCTAACGATCTCTGGGCAGCAATATTTCCACCTTGAGAAGATTTCTTGTACCAATAGAAAGCTTGTCTGTAGTTAAACTTGATATCTGTATGTTTCTGATATAGATGACCAAGGTTGTACTGGGCATCTGTGTTTCCTTGCTCAGCCGACTTTGTGTAGTATTCAAGGGCCCATCTAATATTTTTTCTGACACCATAGCCACGTTGGTAGAGAAAAGCCAAGTTTAGTTGGGTAATGGGATCGTCTTGATTAGATGATATATATTGTCGAAATTGTCCTTCAAAATAGTTGATTGCACCATTTAGTATAGATTCGTTTTGTTGTAGTCTGTATTCATTTAGCTCTCTGATATTATTGTTTTTCCTGAAATTCTTTGAGACCCACTCTCCTTCTTCAGAGTTAATTTGACCACGGCATCGGATCCTCATGTCCTCTTGGTAAAGATTATGTATTCTAATCAGAGCTTTTTTGTAACCTTGAATAGCTGCCTTTGTGTACCACTCATAGGTATTGGATATGCTTTTACTAATTCCATGACCAAGAGCATAAAGATCTCCCAACATGAACTGGGCTTCCATATTCCCTTGGTATGCAGAACGACGGATCCAATTGAACGCGATACCAACATTATTTTCAACAAAAACTTCGTCATAACTAGCTTTCCCAAGCTCTATTTGAGCAGTGGAATCTTCTTGTACAGATTTTGTGACAATATCCGGAGAGAATTCAATGCTTTTACCTATTAAATTAACTATTAGATATTCATCCTTATTTTGGAGAGTGAGGAAAGGATTTTCTTTATAAAGAAAAAAAGGGAAAAATTTGATATACAACTTACTCTCTTTTCCCTTGGAGTTGATGTTTTCTTCTTTTTCTAAAGGAGAGTGAACATGAGAGGCAGTAGTGAAAAATTGTTTTATTTTGGATTTCCATCTTCTTCTTTTTGAAGAAGTTCCCTCCTTCCCAAGTAATTCCATACTTAAAAAAGAAGTATTAGATAATGATATTGTTTTTTTTTTTATAGTTGAATAAAAAACATACATGAAAATACAAGAAAAGCGAAAGACCTGTAAAAATTGTTTTCGCCGAGCCTCACAACTAATAGCACGTAAAACATAAATTTGTTGTACTAATTTTGCTTTATGTTAAATAATTGGCTTAACTTAACTATGGTGTCTCTTTGAGTAACAAATAAACTTTAGCCTTTTGTGTTCTTGAAAGGAATATACCAAATACAGCCAGACCTCCATTTTTTTTTTTTGGTACACTTGTAAAAGTGAAGATACCTTCTGGTTTATTGAAGTTTAACTGTAGTAAACAGTACACTTGGATCTGATTTAGTCTAAAAAATTGGCTAAAAATTATCAACAGGTTTATATTTTCTACAGTAGAACCTGGCATTTGGAAACACGGGATATGGAAACTTGACTCGATCGGAAACACCATTTTGGTGAGAAGGCAGCACGTCTCATCAAATACGTTGACCTTATTAGCTACATTGGAATTTTTGGCTCTGCTTTGGAAACTAGAAATAGTATTTCAATCCATATACGTGTTTCCAGATAGCAGGTTCTACTGTATTGATATTTCTGTTTATCGCAATCCCAATGATCTATTTTACAGTTTTAATATGACATTTTATCGATACAAAGATGAGATGTAATAGCACGTACTTCATTCAACACTGGATTTTAACTGAAGTATATTCCAGGAGACTGATCAAATTATATCGGAACTCTTTTCTGAAAAGTCTGTCATATTCCATCTCCCCAATTGTACTAACGCTTCAGAGTAATTCATACCTGCAGCCTTTTGTAGTCATAAAAATAATCTTATATGATCCTTCTTTATCGAAATATCGTGAAGGAGTTTGCCGTTGTCATGGTTATCAATAAAAGTACGATTATACCATTTCTTTATTAAAGTCAGTTATGTAAGTGTTACTATTATAAATTAATAATGGTTTTATTACTATTCAAAGCAATATATGAGGATTACAATTTATAAGTTTGGGTTATCAATTGGGAGGCATTTTAAATATTATAAATAAAACGCAATCTAGTTTAGGTATAGCTATATCACAACCATTTATAAATAATATATGTATTCGTATATAATGACAATAAAGTAATGAAGACATAAGATTTTAGATCAGCATATCTTTAAAAACTGACAAGAGCTAACATTTTTGAGTATTTCAGTGGGTATTATATCAATCAAAGCAAATCTATGTGTCTTGGTGCTATTAGACTTGGTATTTGAAAGATGCATTACAACTTTTATACTATCAATAGAAGGATAAGAGATTGTAGGTGTACTGAGAATAACCCCAGAGCGTAATACATTCATCAATCACGTGCATACCAAAAACCTTTTTTTAATCGTTTTCAGCTTGCTTTAATAAGCATTTTATCTTTTCTCTTTATACCAAAAACCAAGACAAAACAATGACCACAATTCCAGAATTAGTCACTGCTCAAGATTATGAAGGTCTCGTCAAGTTTTGTGAAAACTTTGAACTCACGGTAAGGCACACACAAAAAAAGACAACGAGTACAGTCTTTTCGCCATGTACTGACTACAACTCTTTGTATTATTTAGGCAGTGACTGAATCCAACACCACACCTATTACAGAAGTCTATCCCGTTTATTTAGCAGCCTACATACTCACCAACGACTTGTAAAATTTCCATCTTTGTATGTCAAAGTCGAGATACTAACACGTCACTTTGCTCTTAGACAGTCAGCCAGCCATTTACGTAAACGCATACTCAAAAACAACCAAAAGACACCCGAAATTGACGCGATCTGGCAAGTGTGTCAGTCACTCCTTCAGCAAAACTACCCACAGGTATATACCAGCCTTGATAGTTACTCATGGTCACAATGGATGCAACCCTTGGCCACTCGCATTGTGGAAAAGACAAGAGATTATGTGCTGGAGATGATTGCTACGGTATACAAGTCGATTCAGCTTGCACAGGCATCGACCTTGTTTGGGCTGCCTGAGCAAGAGTTAGTGGAGGTATTGGTAGGCCGTGGATGGACGTTTAATGAAGGCATTTTACATCCCGTGAAGCCAGGTAAGAAGGATAGAAGACGATGGGATATCTATTTGGATAATAACACGATGTTATTAGTGGCATGCACTCGATTGGGAGGTGATAATCAATTCGAAAGATTGGCTGATGTTGTTTTTAATCTCGAGAAGTTTTAAACAAGTTGCTTGTATAAATAAAGAAAAAAAAGATAAAACAGCAATAAAAAGGGTATTATTTGAGAGCTAAAAGTGCACGTTCCAACTCCTCATTTACATGAAGGATTTATTAGTATAAAGCATTTGGATATATAAATAGATATATTATTAGTATTATTATTATTATATAAAAAGAGAATGGGTATATTGTGTAGTGTTGCTGTATCAAGACTGCTGCTTTACACCATTAGCATTGCGCCTTGCTGGAGCTTGTTGCTTATTGGATATTGGGCGTCGTATGGAAGGGATGACAGATGGCCTCTTTTCAGGGACAGCAGATCTCATGTTCCTCCGTTTCGGAGATGAGCTTGTTTGTTGTTGTTGTTGTTTTGTACTCTGAATGATGCTTTGTTTTGTGTCCTCTAATTCCTCCAAGACCCGGCCCATCGTGACCTCCAACTCTTTCCTCGCCTTGGTTTCTTGCTGCAATCGTAACTCTAATGGATTTAAGCTCTTTGCAAGTACCTTCATCTTGCTCTCACACGACCTTCCCATGTGTACTTGCTGATCCAATCGATCGTACAGCATTTTCTGTTGTTGGTCAATCACCTCGGTCAAATCCTCCATGGCCGTCTCAAACGCCACGCGCATTGCCTGTTCTTCTTCAATTTTGGCTGCCAAATGATCCAATTTTTGCTGAAATTTCAATATCTTGTATTGGTGGAAACGGCCGCATAATAAAAGTAGTTGCAGGATGTCGTCCTTTTTATGATGCGCCCGCCAAAGGGACTGGATTTTTGAAGCAGCTTGCTGTTTATTTATAGGATAAAATGTACACTCTGACTCTAATTCGAATCGCTCGCCGTCTTCAATGTAGCCTTCATTGTAAATAACTGTACATTGGCGACGTGTTTTGTCTATTTTCATAATCAACTTGTGTGATTCATTTGTGCGAAAGCTTGTTGAAGGATCTATCTCACTCGACATGCTTGAATAAAAAGAGAAAGCGGTTTCATTTCTTGTGAAAGCAATATCTTTAATTAAAAAGAGAGAACGTATAAATAAACAAAAGGGAGAGCGATAGAAGCATGATTCGTTTATTTACCTTGATGATGTTTTTGTGTGACGATGAATGGATCTGAAGCGATTTGCTCTTGATCATATTGAATCATCGGAAATTGATAGTTTTGTTCTTCTAATGATAGGTTTTGTGGTATAATCATCATGTCTCCTTCCTCGTCGTCGTCTTCTTCTTCTGATATATCAATAGTAGGCGATGCTGATATGGATGATGGCAAAGTACAAGTGGAATAGTCGTCATGCAACGACATCTTTATGAACAATTAAGGTTAGTAAACAAATAAGGATGGTATTAAGCAATGGTAATAGCCTACACCTTGCATTTGATGCGCTTTTTGATACAATGAAAACAAGTCTTCATCGTCTTCCTCTTCTTGTAATGATATCACATCATTATCATCATAAAAGCTATGGCTCTTCTTCTTTACCATAGTAACTAATAGTAATGATAAGAATAACAATAAAAAAAGGGGGATAAATAAATAATAAAAGAAAGAAAAGAAAGAATGATGAAATATATATATTAAATTTTTTCCGTATTTATGTTCTTGTTGTCAACAAAAATGATAAGGAGAAAATAGAAAAAAGAACAAAAGAATCTCGTGCTTTTATAATAAACATTTATGCGGATTCCCTTTTTTTTTTTATTTTTTATATGAAATGTCAACCTTATTCTCATCGTTACCAAAAAAAAGAAACTCCTTTTTTATCTGTCTTATACACCTCCCTTCTTTTCAAAAATCGATTTTTTTTTTCCCTTTGGATCTTCATTCTTTGCTATATCATCTTCTAATATCACCAAAGTTATTTTTAGATTATTTTTTTATTATTGTTATTATTGTTCATCCATCTTTATTAAAGGGTATAAAGTTGTTTTAAATAGTTTATGCACCTTCAGAGACACTCGCCATACCAGCCATCAAGCGCTGCTCAGCTGTTACGGATGCATTCCAACGACCCACATAAGTGAGCATGTCTTGTTTTTTGCACCACTCGTGCACCGCATCGCATTCAGCATGAAACATATCGCGTGTAATCCCTTCAAAGAGATTATCGAATGTGTAGAAATTGGTTTCATATTCAAGGCATGACAATTGTGGGAATAAACGTAAGATGCTTTCAAACCCGGGTTTCGAGAGTGGGGTTGTCATGTATTTTGTAATAATCAAGTGACGCACGGATGCACCTGGTCGAGCCGTTCTTTGTTTGGGGGTATGAAGCATGCTGTGGGGGTAAGTGGTTTTTGGAATGGTATACGGTTGGTAAGGCTTGCACTTGACTTTTTTATTCTTCAAAACAAGCTCGTTTTTCAAAAGCTGCATCAGCATGCCTTCATAGCCTGCAAGGTCTCGGTTCGAAATACAGGCAAGATCGTGTAGTTCAAGTGTCTCCAATTGGCGACACTTACAGAGCAACTGCCAGAGTATGCGGTGTGAGATACGGCCTGTAGGTGAAGATCCCAAAAGTTGGCGCCCTTCACTCATAATCTCGGCATGGCCCAGCACGTCTCGAGATTTTAGCGAACAGAGTGTGAGCGACTTCAACAATGTCCAGTGGCGGGCAATGGTGGCCAGCACCGCATCGTCCATACCCGAGTGGAGACCTCTAAAGTGCTGCATATTTGGACAGGCTGTAACAATGGCCTGGAGTAATCCTGAACTCTGGATCCCCTTATCGTGGTTATTGTTGTAAATAAATGACTCGAGTGCATGGCTGTGACACGCAATGGCGCAGAAAAGTTCAGTCATTTCCAAATCAAGCGACGAATTTTCGATCGAGATGGATTTGAGATGGTGTTTGTTGGCACTCAGGAGACTGTTCATGGCGTCTGAGAATTGGTCGTGTAATTCAAATTTATGTTTCTGATACTCTTCTCGGCGTCTTGGCGGTTGCAGAGCGGTGATGTGTGAAAATAACATGGTTGTGTTGGCTCGGCTAGAGAAGTGGACAGGGACGACAGTGTTTTGGATGAATTTGCTATAGCATCCATTGATGCGGATCGATTTCACGCGTGGGGAGATGGTGAGGATTTTTTGAAGACTGAGGACAAGGGTACAAAACTCGAGATTATCAAAGTCGAGGTGACGATACAAGTATGGGTCATGACTGGTTTGGTACCATGCTTTACAGACACTATATATTAAATAAAGAGAAAAAATGTTGGTATGAAATGTATAGATTTAACTAAATATAAGTATACCTTGAGATGATCCAACGTTCTGGTACGGGGATATAAGAAAATATTTCTAATAATACAGTATTCGGTAATTCCATCCAAGATAACTAGTTTGGTATATGTTTATATATAATAGTATTAAAATATTAATGATGATAGTAAAAAGTAAAGAGGTAGCTGAAG
>VCJM01000410.1:3494-18346 GCA_024139495.1 Backusella sp. ASU-2019c | reverse complement strand
TTTTTTTTTTTTTAAAAAAAAAAAAAAAAAAAAAAAAAAAAACTTTATAAACTCATATTTTATATTATCACCCCATGAAGCATCTACCAACCGAAGTCTTGAGTGAAGTATTTACCTATCTTCATCAAAATGATCAGCTGAGATGTATGCTTGTCTGTAGTCACTGGAAGATAATCATGGATCAGTACGCCCTCTATCATACTGTAGCCATCTATTCAAAAGTTGGTTTTCAGAGTCTGGTAAATAAAGTGAAAAATCACCCGTACATAGGACGTAGAATCGAACGACTTGCATTCCTTTCAGGATCAGTTGATGCAAGCTTACTATTACCCTTCCTGCACAATCTTCGAGAGCTATCCTGTGTTGATATTAGTACTTCAAACATGTACCACACCAGAAATCATTCGTTTCATAGACATATTGAATACGTTTCAGAAGCTGGAACTCATTCATTCACTCATAGTTTACTTTTAAACGGTGTCTGTCCAAAACTGACTTCACTGAAGGTGTGTGGCCCTGATATCGATACATTCATCATTCCATTGTTGAACAATGCACCTGCGTTAAAAGAATTAGAGTTGGGTGACAGCTCCATTTTCTTTGATGACCTTGAACATATACACATGAATGTACCTGGTCTTACTTCACTCAAACTCAATCGCTTTTCAATAATCCCGCTAGATCTTGAAGGAGTGGTGATTGAACCTGCCGCTTCAATGAAAAAATTTACTTTTGATATATTGCATTCAGATCAACATATATCGGAAGAGCTTTTATCTGATTATATCTGTAGAAAATATCCAAATTTGATCGCATTCTCGTATGATAACCGTGAACGTATTTATACAGAGGATTGGAACCTTGCTGAAGATGCAGAAAATTTGGACGTTTTTTACCCAGAATATCAGCCTTTAACTGATGATGGTGTGAATGCGGAATGGAATATACTTATAAAAAGACTCGGGCCACAGCTAAAGAAGTTTAGTCCCTTTGGCGCACTCTATCCCTTTAATGCATTCCAAGTGCTGGATGATTACGGTACTCAATTGGAATACATGAGTCTTTGATATTTCAGAGCCCCTGACTTTGAAAGCCTGCGTATTTCCAATCAAGCACTCTCTCCAAAGCCTCGAATTAAAACACACGGGAATCTTGTCGCTTGACTGGCTAAAGGATATTCAAAAACTGGAAAAGCTTAAAGTAATCTCTTCAGATCATACCAGTATTCGCTTATTAGACATTACTTCCAACTCCCCACCGACCCTTTCATCGCTATCACTTTGTCATGGTGAGTTGATTATCGGTCATGAGAATCCATACACGACTCCACCTTCCAACTTAAAAGTACTTTCCATTTCAAATATGCTGGTCAAGAACGAAGTAGGCCCATATATTGTACATGGACTCCCTCAACTTAATGGCCTCACCATAAGGTACTGTAACCCGAGGAACCTCGTATTGGATCTGTCCGGCATCAACGTATTTGTTCTTTTGTTGGATACGGACAGTACGAGGAGAGTTAGCTTTAAGCGCATTTGTTTATGTCTATCGTTACTACAAGATGTGCGAAAACTATATTTTGCTGATATCTGTAATCAAAGTAAAGGCGCTTGTCTCATTCCTTTCCAGTGCTACAAAAATATCCAAGTGATTGTTGAGTCTCAAAGCCATGACATTACCTACAAACTACTCGTAAATAACACCTGTCCAAACTTAACAACGCTCAAAGTAAAGAATCGCGAAAATATGGTTGTTCCGTTACTACAACATGCGCCTGCACTGAAATACCTCACATTATACGATGGCTCTATTTATTTTTTTGAGCTTGATTACATCCACGAGAATCTACCACAGCCTGTTTCGTTCGAATGCAATGACATGACGATCGTACACGAAGGATTAGATTATTCAATTGTAACAACCCCTGCAGCCTCGATTCAAAAATGCGTTTTTAATATTACTTGGAGTGAAGAAGAAACAGGAAATAAGCTATTGGAATATATTTATAAAAAATACACAAATGTATCGACCTTGGCAGGGATTCTCATGGAAGAATCTAGTGGTGGAGAAGGAAATCTTGACCAAAATATATGGATCAAGTTGATTAAACGTATGGGTCCTCGACTAAAGTCATTTGCAATCTACGGCAAGCAATTCAATGACGATATATTTACTATATTGGACGATTGTAAGTGTCGACTCGAATCATTAAGTCTACATCATTTCGAATACAATGCACTCCAAAGTCTACATGAATCAGTACTGTCGTCTTATATCAAAACGCTGGAGTTATGCGATATTGTCATTACGGATTTCGTTTGGCTGAAGTACCGTCGGCTGCTTAGAAAGTTCAAATTAGTATTTCGCTATCACTCTGAACGCTATTTGACTTTCATGATGGGCGATATTTTACGTGAAGCTCTACCCTCTCTTACAGCAATAACGTTCAAAAATATGACATTGAAATATAATGATAAATACACCGGCACACCACCTAACATAGAAAGATTATCATTTAATAATGTTGACTTGGCTCAAGGAATAGATTTTTTTATTTCTCAATACGTTCCTAAATTGACAGCTTTAAAGCTCAAATCATGCGGGTTAACAGGAGCAAAGTTCATCTTGTTAAACGTCGATCTACATCGTTTTCATTTGAAAATGAACCCAAAACTCTCCACTAAATATGTTGTTCTGATCTCAACATTGAATGAACAGCATTGGTATTTATCAAAGTGTCGCAAGGGAAAAATCGACAAAGAAGTATCTCCCTTTATAACATCGGGAGAGTCTTTACACGTACACAATATGAGTACATTAAAACCTGCTTTCACACTTGTTTGTAAATCGCTAGGAAACCTAGTTCTCATGTAATGAAATATTTACTACAAAAATTTGACTAACTGTTTAAAACCATAAACAGAAGGTAAGCTGGACTAGAATGTTTAAGACAGTTTATTAATTTCATGGGGGAGGTTTATTATAGCTCATTACAATTCATCATTTTTCTCTGAAAGTGTCTCCATGATTTTCGAATAAAACCAATCGCGGCTAGTCTTTTCTGATATATTTAATAAGCGTGTTATTTTCTTTTTAAAGTGAATAGCAAGCTTATTATCATCCACCGTTGTACATTCCTTGATTTTGTCAAGCATAATAGTATATTCAATTTTCATGGTGTCTAATCGAACTATTAATAAAGTCTCGTAACTAAGAATTGCTACCATTCGACCGTTTTCAAGTTGTGTATGTGCAATATAATGGTTTTTAAAAAATCGACCGTCCCTTACTTCCTTTAACCACAACTGACCCAAAGCTTCTCTTTGAGAAAATGGCTTTTTTTTTTTAAAAAAAAAAAAGGGGAGTGTTAGTAGAGGGATGTCAAATGTATACTTTTTACAACACTTTACTATTAAGATACTGTTTCTACCAATATAGCGTGGCATTCTTTCACGCCCAATGTTTCCTTCTTCTTGGAAAACTGTTGTGGTTTCTCGTATTCCTGCTGTAATGTTACTTGTCATATCGAAGAAACCAGCCACTGGCTTCGTAACAACTCTAAAGCAAAGGTTTTTAGAGAAAGATGCGACAGATCTAATGTTTTTATCTTTTGATTAATTTGCTTTACCCTATTAGCCCTTTTCCAATACCCCCCACAAATCCAATTGGGCCTTCATTTTCAGCACCTTCTAAAGGTCGTTTCTAAATAGAGGAAGAGATACAGGATTTAATAGAGTCTATTTAATAACGAAATAAATCCACATACCACTAAGCCTGCAAATCCGCTAGCAATACTAATCCCAAAACCAGTGACACCTGATGTCAAACCATACATGGCATGTGTTGGTTTATTTCGTACCATGGCGTTTCTACGGCGATCACGATACTTTTGATCCATTGTAGCTGCAGAGATTCCTTTACCGACACTTCCTGTAAACTTACTCATACTGTCTGTGACTCCAAACACACCTTTTTTCATAAATCCACCAAATCCCTACAAATTAGGTAATATGAGCTAATGATGCATAGCAACCTCCAGTTTTCTATATTTACCTTTGCTATACCAACTCCAAGATCTTGAGGTCGATCACTTAGAATAAATCCCTGATAAGGTTCATAAAACATTTCTTTAAAACCAGAGCCTAAAGTACTAACTAGACCAATAGGGTTTCCTAAAAAATCAACACTTCCCAATACACGGTGAATTTGATAAATGATTTGATCCTTGTAATGAAGAGCAATGCGTGCTGTTAAATCCTCTGAGCTTGAACGTAGGTTTTCAATAATAAGTGCTTTTAGCTTTATGGGAGCATCCTAACATTATGGAACATAAGAAGCAAAAGTATTTGTAAAAAGAAAATTATAAACAATGCTTTCCTAATAATATTTCAGACCACGCCTTACATTCATATTGCCAAGTGTCATTGTAAATACATCAAAAACGTAGTTCATGGCTCGACCTTTAAAATTGGATCTGTTGCATGTTTTTACACATATTCACATAAAGAAAGAATTGAGTATTTAATAAACTTTAATTTAAAAGATTATTACCTCTCCTTTGATCCAGACTCATTCGAGAGCTTTTCTACTCTCATAAACGACACATTTAATTTTATGGGTTGTATACAAAACTCTTCGAAAAAGTAAATGGCTTCAGACTTCACTAAAGAGGGCTCTGCGATTTCCATGACAAAGTAAGGCTCCCTAACGAATAAATAGTTTTTTAGATCTTAACAAACTCTTCATGTAAATAAATATTACTTTTCGTCTTCGATTAGCGATGTAAATCTCATAAAATCAATCATTTCATACAAGAAGTTTTCATCCAATTCAATTGACATTTCTTGAATTAAAATTGAAAACAGCTTGAAATACATAACACCATGTCCTAAAAGTTATATCAGTATAATGAAAAATCGTTTAAATAGATATAAATGCATATACTTTACGGTCATCTTTTACTTTATCTAACGAAACATGAAGTGTTGGATGCAAAGTAGACTCATTCGATAGTTTTGGCAATGTGGTTGGATACAAGAGTATAGGATAAATGGATCCATAAAGTTGATTATCAATCTAACCAGAATACTAATTATAAACAATACACAGATCTTTTTATCCATTTTTTCTTTCTTTTCCATTACCTGAATCCACTGAATTCCGAGACGAATAGATTGATATATATTTGAATCAGTAAATTTAAAATATATCTCTTTTAGCGTTGCAAACAACATCTCCTGTGCGTTTTTGGTAATCATTGAAATTCCAATTCCATGCAACTTTAAATCAAACACAAATTGAATATTATGTTTTTCTATCAATTTCTCTGGTGCTATGCGAGTATTAACATCCTCCCCGGATTCAGATGTTGTCATTACCGAATTACTGTCAACTGAGGTTTTGATCTTGTAAAAATCTTTTTTCGGATCAAAATCTTTAATATGCAATATAACTACAGTGTCGGCTGCAACGATATCAATTAACAATGCTTTCTTTTGAGCTGATTTTCCGTGATGTTTCTATAAAAAAAAAAGTACTATTTGAGTATTTGCTTTTAAATTAAATACAAGTGTTTCTTTACATGGTAAACAAATGGTACTTGTGTACCAATTGCCTGGAAATTAATTTGCCGTTTTCGCTTTCCAACTTTTAGCAAAAATGTCTTATGTTTTGCAATAGGAATATCCCAAGAATACCACATCCTCTCTCCAGGATCGAGTAAGATTGGTTTTGGAGTAGAAAGGCTTTTCTTTTGTTGTGAGTCCAACTTAATATCATCGTCTAATTTAATATTCTTTAATTTTGTTAGTACTGTTTTATAAACAAGATATACAATTTTTACTTACTCCCTGATAAAGTTCTAACTGTATATTTGAGTCGTTTACAATTCTATATGGCCATTCATCCGCCTTTGTAAATGTTACAAACAAAGTTGCTTCATTAATAGAAACAGTGCATTTGACTAATAAATCAGTTTTGAGTTTGATAAAGCTCTGTCCAAGATCAGCTATTGAAAAAGGACACGAGACAACATCATCAACACTGATACAAAAGTAATGGATATACTTGGATGTTTCGTACAGCGGAAACGTCTGTTGTGATTTGAGGTCGTTTTTTAAATTGCTAGTGCCGCCGAATTCACCGATTTGGAGATCGATAGAAAGCTTATTTTTGAAAATATAACGAGGTGTGATGGTAACTACCTTTGTCAGACGAAGCTAAAAATTCGATTTTTTTTAGAGAAAGAGTATAATAGCAATAAACTAGGATAAATGTCAAAGAAACCTTACAGTTCCAACTCCTTCTTCAACGGTAACACCTGCATGGGTAACGGAATCTTTCTCTTTACAAGAGATAGTAACATCTTGACTGCTACCTATTGCTTCAAAACTAATGGGCTTTTATACTGATTAAAAATCCGTGCAAGCCGAACAAAAAAAAAAATCACATACTTCGCTCCATTTTGAGCCCTCAATGGCAAGCAATGCTCGGTTATGTTTATCCAATACTGGGTATGAAAACAACACGGGATCAATCTATAATTTAGAGGGGTGAGTAAAACCAATTCAATTAAACTAGTTTATATTTGTTTTACTTGTTCTCCCTTTTTGTAAGCTGGCAAGTGATCGGTGATTGATTTTTTTTGAGTGTGTCTCATTGAACGATATGTCTTTACATTGAGCGGTAGCCCAAGTTTATTGATAATGATGTATCGTGCAAAAATGCTGACTAAAAGCGATCCATATGTACTCTTTGCACGACTAACCTGTATATTAGACCAAATTTACCAACGTCATAATGGAAAGAAAACTTACGAAACATTCATCATTAGTGTAAGGGGATTGTTGTCTTTATCAACCACTGTTAAACGTTCTCCTATACCGATATAATTTGAGGTAGTTTTGATTGTGCTTGTTAAACCGCCGGTGTATTCTACTATATAATTAGATTATTATATTGTATTATGCGCTGTTAAACTTACTAGATAATTGAATATTTATACTAATACTCAATTCAGCATCACTTTTTATTGTATCAAATTGAATGATACCTCCTGATAACACTTGACCCTTTTCTTCTTTTTCGGGATGTGACAATTCATTCATGGATACTTCAAAGTCAAATGGCAACAGATTCTCTATTTTGATAGGTGGACAAAAATGAATTGTCATGAATGGGTATTTTCTAGAAACAAAAAGAATCAGTTGAGCTAATATTTTAGAAATTATATAAGTAGTTTACACTGATGAAGGATTTGCCCTATCATAGTCGGCATAGATATGATAAACTACAGGCGTCTGCTGTGAATCATCTGAGGTTTCATGAGGCAAGCAGTTAATATGTTCGGGAAAATCAGGCAACATAACGTTAGACCATGTCATCATTTCTTTGCTCCAGTGATACGTGCCTAAAGATTTCTACATTAGTGTATGGTTATTTGAGTATTATACTTTTTTTTGCATTACTAGATGGTCTAACAACTATCCAACTGTTGTAGCAGAACTTAATAGGAACATAATAACACTGCTCAGCATCTAAAAAGTAGTGAGTTTTTAAATTTTCTGTATTCTTCAATATATTTACCTAAATGGACGGTATCTGCAAGAAACCGTTGTTTATGATCAACTAATCCTACTTGCATCGGAGAGCTTGAAGTGTTTTTTATGGCAAGTCCGCTTCGAAATGTTACTTGTTTTATAAAGTTTTCCAATTTGATATCCACAACTAGACGGTGATAAATTCCATCAGCCTGGCGTTTTAATCGATAACTTCTCTCTCCCTCAACATCAAATGGTACGCTTAATATATCATGATTATATTCAATTCCGCACAGATTTTTACCAACATTAACTCTCTATTATTTTTTTGTTAGTAGGGGGATTAGTAAAATAAATGTACTTTACCTCTCTTCTTTTTTTCCAATCACGAAATATCCAGGCTACTGATTTTCCTGTTTCCAACTTTTGTCTTCTACGATCATTTGCATCAGAATCATCTGACATATTCCAAAAGTAAATAGGAAATCCCGTATAGTTTCGAATACGATAAGGTTTGGTCTGGGCTTGAGCAATCTGGTTTAGTGACTAAAAAAAAAATGATTGGTAATATGAAAAAGATAAAATATGGAATTTCTCTTACTTTAGTTTGCGATAGTCGTTGTGAAATAGCAAGTAATACTTCGATGAATGCATGAGTTATGTTTATATAAAGGAGATCATCCGAATGAAGTGAGATATCTGTACTATTATCATTCACGTTTTTTGATAATTTAAAATCAAAATGCCACGGCTCAAGTGTAGGCTCCCAATGAGAGTTGCTTAAGTTGTAGTTATTGATCTTCAGGCAAAAATTAGAATCAAGTTGAAGCTATTATATAACATTTTAGTGAATAAATTTGACCACATTAAATATTTGTAATTTTTTTTTACCGCTGTTGACCAATTTCTGGCTGATATAACAAAAGGAAGCACTTGAATATCTAGGAATGGTAATTGATGCATGCTCTCAATGAAAACAATTTGAATTCCATCAAAGGTAACTGCCAACTATAAGCCAAAACACAAAAAAAAAAAAGATTGGTATCGACGTTTTTGTACTCGTTAAATATTTCTATAGTCTTACTGTTTCTTTTGAGAGTAAACCGATAGGATTTTTCTCGTCAGATGAGCCATGCATAGAAGGTGGACCAATATAAGATCCATTTGGCGTATCATGGACAACCGATCCTTGGTCATTAAGCAGAGTTTCATTCAAATAGGTATTTTTTCCTGGATCATCGTGTTCTGGACCATTAATAAGCTTACTCGCCTTAGATGCAATTCTTCCGATCAATATAAAATCATAATATGATAGTCTAAAAACCATAGGCTGAACAGCAAGATCAATGGATGTATTAGTCATAACAGGCTCGTTTGCGCTTGCTGAAGCCGCTTGTTTAATTTCCAGAGTCGCACCAAATTCTTCGACAAAACTAGTTGTTGATTCCTTTCGATAATCCATTCGACAAAATGACATGTTAGCGCCTGAAAGAGTCATGGATAGAAGGCTGTTTTCGTCTTGCTCGAGTAATAATTGTTTTAGCGTAAGTATAATGGCTTCAGAATCGTTTTCGTCTGTTGATTCTATACAAATGACTTCTAAATCGACAACATTAATTTTATAAATTAATTTAGAGTTTGATGTTGTTTCTTTTGCATGAACTTTGGCAGACTGTATACTAGATTGGGCGTCGTCATGTTGTATATGATCTTTATTAGCTGTACTTTCATTAATCGATGCTGCTACTGTGGGGGGTTCTTCCATAAATGGACCAATAAAGAAGTCTTTTAACAAATGGAGGTAGCTAATGGATAATACGATTGTAGGACTGTCCACCGTAAAACCCATGTCTGTCACGTTGACTTCATTATCGAGTCTATATGTAGCGAGTTTAAGCTGAAATTGAGGTCCATTTAACTGACTTGCTGGAAGGATATCTTTGAATTTAGAGCTAGAGTATTTTCGTGTATCCTCAAAAACAATGTCTCGAACTGATAGTTCCATATCCATTGATCCATCGGACAATTGCTGAAGCTGGTAATAAACCTTTTTAAAAGAAAGCCGAGATAGATCTTTTTTCTTGTTCGTCCTATTTTTTGATTTTTCGCTACAGCCAATCCCACTATTGGTGTCAGCTCTTATTTTGTGATCGTCTTCGCCTGTAAATATATCTAAAGATACCATGTTTAATCCAATATATAGATCAAGGTTGAGTCTATTCGGTTGAGAAGAGCAGTCTTGGTCATAAATATGGACCTTGTCCTGTGATATAGGTGTTACTACAATGAGCGATGTTTGGTTTTCTTCATGTAAGGACGAAACTGAATCCTCGCGATTGTTTTCTTTAGAAGGGGGAACTTGCTGCTGTTGTTGAAAAATGAAAGTCCTCTGAATATAATCCCAACCTGAAAGCAATGATTTATACTGTTTCTCTGTCATGGTGATATAAAAGTCGGATATATCTCCTCGAATTTGCACACTTGGTCCAATGAAAACTCCTGTTTCTTCAATTAATTCGATTTCCAAAGCGATGGATAAGTCATCGGTGATAGAGGAGGTAAATCCGTTACTCGTATTAGTCGAATGAAGGCTAATATTGAATAATCCACAACTGATTTGATTGATGTCCACTTGCTTGAAATTGGGTATTTCTTCAACTCTTGCCAATTTTTTAAATTCATTTCGTGCTCGTATTTCACCCAAATGGGCAGTCAGATCAAGTGAGTCCTCGGTACTTCCAGGTAAAATTACCACTGGACTCTTTATCTGGATATCAAAATGAAATCGATTTTGGTTACTCTGGTTGTTCTGCGCGTTTTCTATTGCTGCATTTCTTGCTGCATCGTACACCACTTTCATTATTAGAAACTGAGTGAGAAAGTCCATTGTAGACTTTAATGCATCTGAAAGTACAACTTTCACTGCTCCCATTTTCAACTTGAGTAGCTGGTGATATCCTGGAAAGGTAGCAGTAAGTGGATCATAGGTTTTGTAAACAAAATCAGCCAGTTCGTCCCCGTCAATGCTAATAATATAAATCGACTCTGTTTTTTTCTGAGAAGTAGATTCTATAGTTTCTAAACTAGATACATCGTCAGAGAGTGTGAAATTTCGAAGCTTACCCTCCACCTCTAGTGAGTTTGGGTCCATCAGTATCGTTATATTTCCATGGCTTAGTTCACCTGTGCTGAGTCTTGTGCCATTGTCATTTAGAATCAACCGAATACTGTCCATGTGCAGAATGACTTTCATTCTCTTATCGTTTTCATTCTTTGAGATGTTATTCTTTTCGGCCATGATAACGGAGTTTCTTGCTGAATATTTTAAATCCTCTGCTAATTTCGTAAATCTTCTACTTCTTCTTTTTTGTTTCAATTCATCGTCTTTCAGCAATGACATTTGTTCGTCGTTATTAGGTTGAGGTGAAGTGAAAGTTTCAAGTATCCAGTTATATATTTCAAGAATAGAGCTTCTTGTCACAATAACTGTAAGAGTTGACATGGTCACATCGACTGTTTGATCGTAGCCGTCGTATACATCAACGAAATGAGGGTTCTCCTTTTGCGCGCTGCGATACTTCACATAAACTAAATTTTTACTCTGGATATCCGTTTGACAGCCGTCATCAATCATATTAGATGTAAGTAAATATGCATACCGGCTAGTTTTATCCATTTTATCAATAACGTTCAGCGCCCTAAGAGAAACATCCACCAAGAGATCGGTCGGCCTTGTTAAAACAATCAATTCAAAATCCTCCAACACAAGTTGACACAAAAGAGTTCCTTTGTCACCTTGATTGGATGATGACGATGATCTAATGACACTAGCCAAAACTTTATCCACTTGGAATGACAATTTGAACTGTTCGGTTGTAGATGGGTCAATGCTTATGTCGCTCTTTGATACAGTACTAGTATTAATATCATGTATGGGTGAGGCACCACAACTTGAATCAGACAAACATTCCTGATCGTACAAATCTCCCCAAAAGTGCTCCACAATGATATTTTTACTACTACCACTGTTCGTGTTTCCTCTCGGCGATGTTTGATTTAATGTTTTGTTTTTGATGACAGTATTCTGTATTTTCTTTTCTTGTCCGTCGTCTTTTGTTGGGATGATATAATCAATGATGTTCATTAGTGCTTTGTATTTTTGGTCGGAAAAATTAACTGAAAGTAACGGTAAATGTGCTGATGCTTTAATTTTTGTAAACTCTGTATTTCCTGGGAGAATACACTTTTCTAAGAGTAAATTCATATCGATAGGCTGCATCAATCTGTTTTCTTTTCCCTTGTATTTTGATTCTTCGCAATTCATTTGATGTAAACACTCTTCTACGTCTGTTCCAATGAAAATGGTGGTTTCACTTAGTTCTAGATTGAATTTATCATACATGAGGCTCTCAAAATTTTGAGCGTCATCTTCCATATCTTGGCTGTTTCCGGAATTTGCAGAATCAAATTGTTTTAGTAAAGTTTTATCTGCGATCTGGCTTTCTATATTGATATGTCCTGTATCAAATATCGCTACGCATGTGTCACTTTCACTTAAACTATACAACATCTAAATGAGCACATATTTAAAGAGACAGTCTCTTCTATTACCTTTTTGGTATAATAATAATTGGAGCGTACACATCGACGTCAATGTCAAAAGTATTGTGAGATTCAAGTGCATGTTTTAATCCAGCTCTAGTTTGGCGTTTCAACCCTTCGAATGTATCTCCTGCCACCTCTATTAATTCATTTACGCTTTCCATTTCTGGTCTAGGCGGTTTGAAAAACTGGATAAGGCTATGAATAATTTCAGAACTATAGATAACTTCTAGATGTCTCATCCTCAAGGCAACCATATTATCAGCTGGACTGTTGAAAGGTTTTTTCTGGAATGAAAGAAAAAGAAAGGGTGTTTCTTTTTGATTCTGTATGTCCTGATGAAGTTGACTTGAAAAATTTAGCTTTTGTGCTTTGATAATCAGGACGAAAAATACTCACACTTTACTGCTGTTAATTTGACTCTTGACACTTATCAATTTTGGATATCGTGTGTTTTTTTTCGCACCATCAATAAGTGAGAGATCTCCAAGAGTTGCCTGTACTTTAAAAGATTCAACATACTGCATTATATCAATGGTGACCTTATCAAATACTATTGAGACAAGGTTGGTTTCACTAGGCCTCTTCACGTTCTGCTTCAATGTCAATGAACCCTGTTTAAGCTCTGCTTTCAGTGCAAATTTTATCGTCTATTATGTAATGTCGGTTAAATAGAACCAAAGTTTCGGGTTAATTAAAAAAAAAATCGCATTGGTTTTTCTTTGCATTTCCCCATCTCTCATTATTTTATAAACATAGTCTGTCTACCGAATATTATACATACATCCTTTGGTAAATCTATTGATGACAATATATCATCATGCTCTTCATTGTACTCAATGGCGAGGTGCAATTGTTTCCTTTGCTCCTCCGTTAGTTCCATGTGCTCACCAAGATCTTTATGTTTTGAACCGGAGCTAGAGCTATTCCTTCGAAAATACCAAGATGAAAACCACCCTTGATTTTTTTCTGGGCTATTTCTCACTTCTAAGTAAATTAAATAAATTAAGTACGCTTTCTACCTCTCTTATTTACTCCATATATTTACCAGCTTTAACATTGTCCTTTTTCATTTTACTCTTTGACAAGCTTCTATAAAACATAATATCTTGAAAAGAGAGTTTTTTTTCCAAGTCATTTAAAGTTTCCAACATCTCCTCTGTAGCATTGTCAGTTTTGGAACCTATGTAACATTGAATATACAATTTCCTTTGCTCTTTTCTTTTTTTAAAGTGTTCCCATGTCCATTTATAGTTCTTTTCATGAATATCGGAAAGTACCGCATTTCCCGCGAACTTAAAAAACTCCCTGGGATGCGTTTTGACAGTTTTACTCCTTCCTGGATGATATTTTAAATACTATTTATAGAATATGACATTTTAACGTGAGTATGCACTAATATAAAAATATGACGAACCTTTTGTTTTTTCAAGTTGCTATGGAACAAATCAATAACCATGATTAGAGCATGATATTGTTGGTCGTCTAGTCCAAAGGCAAGTTCTTCAAATAAAAGCGATATATCCACTTTTGGTATTTGACTGTTACCATATTTATTAGTCACAATCTACGAACAAAATAATAATAAGGGAAAGATACAAATTTAATGAGTGAGATTCACTTCCTTTTTTTTTTTGAAGTATATAAATACCTTTCCCACCCCTGATATAGGTTTTATTATGTACTGCAGTTGACATGACAAATTTGGAATTCCTGGTACCTATAGCAAATTGATTTTACATTAAATAGATATGTCATGGCTACATCAATATATATTATATACCAATTCAGTATGCAAATCATTTGTATTCAAGTGATTGACATTTGAAATGAAAGTGGAGTTGGTATTCCAATAAAGTGATAATGAGTCGAGTTTAATCAGCTACTGAGTTGTACATTTTAAATGTCAATAATTATCCAAAAAAAGATTAGTTCCTCAGCCTCTGTACCTTATTAATCACATTTGATATTTCCTTTGGTTCTTGTGTTCTATTATTGTCCGACAATACACTCAGTTCTTTAAGCGTAACTCCAACTGAGCAAGGATGATCCGGATCAGAAATGTTATCTTCATAGCATATATGAATGTTTTTTATTGTGATCTGGATTTTATCAATAATTTTATTGATGAGCTGATTAACGAATCCGCTATTGTCAGCACTATTTTTCTCTGTTGGTTTGGTTGTAAAAGTCGCTTCTGCAGATTTTATTCGCTTTTGTTTTAATGATTGTGTACGAGTTTCTACCTCCTCAACAGTCATCTATAAACAAATGAGTTAATTTTATATACATGTATAATATAGTGGCAATTTACATTAGCCTCATTTTTCGGATTAGATAATAGATAAATGCGATCAATGATTATTCTGACTGGTTCGTTTATAATGTTAGACCAAGGAATAATAAGTTTGAGTTCTTCCAAGTAGCCTGAGAAAATATTATAAGCTATACCAACTGTTCCATATTTCACTATCGGTCTTACCTTCCGAAATATTCAACGGAAGTTTGAGTCTATCAAGTGCATCGTCGCGAAGCTTAAGCCTTTTTAGATTTAACTCCCCTTTTACCATTAAAGATATAAAGTAAATACACTATTTAGTTGAATCGGATGTATTAGCTGTCCTTACCGCTCCAGATGCCAATTTTGAGTTGCTCATAATTCAAATTGGAAACATAATCACCTAAAAACCTATTTAATATTGCAGTTGCTAA
>VCJM01000407.1:10694-23494 GCA_024139495.1 Backusella sp. ASU-2019c | reverse complement strand
ACATTCTGCGAGCATGAAAGAGTTTATACCTTGAGATTTGCTTTGAAGGCTAAGATGATTCGCATTGTTCCATTATTTTTGAGGACCGGTACTCACTCTTTTTTATAATGAGTCGTGTGAGTGCAACTAGTGTGCCTTCCCGCGGTGGTCCTTGTTGAGCATAGCTGATTTTGTTAGATTATGTTACCAAAACACTAGTTTTCTTTTTCTTTTATAAATAAATGAATGAATAATTAGCATATTTCAATCACTAACAGTTTCTTTTCACATGGTTTTAAGTTTGGCTTTATAACCACATCTGTAGGGATGCAGCCACCGTTAAATTAGTCTTGCTTTACAAGAGATCACTGTCTCAGGAATTAGAGCAGCGATTGATGGGAGGCTACAGTGCTGTAGCTTTCAGTAATTTTGCAGAATAGCTCTTTGTCTGATCCTAGCTTTTGTTTCCTTCTTTGCCGCAAGAATAGAGCTTCCCTTTATTTTTGTTAAATGTCGCTTTTTCCAATGAGTTTTGATTTTTTTTTCCCCTTTCTATTTTGCGTATAATATTTTTATTTCTTATCATTTAAATTTTACCACGATTATATCAAGGCTGATTGAATTGCTACACTATTTTGGATATTGTGCCCGAATGTTGTCGAAATAGTGACATTCTACTGGCTTGGAATAAGCTTTAGGATGTACAAATTCCATTTTTACCCGCGAAATCGACCCTGCTTTTTACGAGTATTTTAAAAAAAATGTCAATGCACAAAAATAAAACTTTACCCTTCATAGAAAGTTTTAAGATGTCTTTGGTGATGTATGTTTGCACAATTCATTGTCACCTCAATAATAAATGAATTAGATACCCTTTATAAAAATTCCTAAAGAGAGCCATATTAACTTATAGACAGATAAAAATCTAGTCGGATATCTGATTCATTCATACGAATGTTGACTTTACAAAATTATGTAAGTTTAACATGAATAAAGCGTTTGCTTGGTCGTGTGGCAATCTGTATCACAAACAAATACCATCGCTTTTAGAACATTTTGTAACTTTAATTGACTAATTTAAGTCATTTGTTATTATCAGAACCTTATGCAAGGTATACTTCAAACGATGGATTAATAATCAATGATTTGTCATGCTTCTTATTTCATACGAAAGCACAGCCATTTTTTATTTATTCATTTAAGCAAGTAACCACTCAATTGATTCTTTGCAACAAATTCATTCTAGCTGCAACATTGCATATTGCTTTTCCGGCGGTAAACGAAACAATGACTCCGCATAGTAATTGTAACATGAGCATTAAATAAAATTGTCATTTACTTTACGATTTTATGTGGAAATGACAAATCCAGCGGGAAAAGTATGCGCCGTTGTTGCACAAAGTTTTGAGCATTACAGATCAGAAATACAATTGAAAAAGTTTTCACTTTTTGTGAGCATATTGAGGTTACTTTGATATGCTCACTCAATCACAAAATTAGAATAATTATCAACTGATCAGCACATTTCCTCGAGTTTCTGACATATGAACTTGCACAAGCAGAAAATTAAAGCCCAGGAAATGACAAATCAATAATATATCGGTGTTAACATTATTTGTGATTTATAAGATGTCGCGTATCAAACTAGTATGAAAATTGAAATACCCAATTAGATGAGATAGATCAAGCATCAAAAAATTAAATAAATAGTCGGATCTTCTTGACACTTCCTCACTTCTTTCTTCCTTTACCTTACTCTTTATTTTACTTTTTGACTCTTAATAATATTCCATCTTAATATGCTTCCCATTCAACTTGTACATCATCCAGAATTCTATATTGAAATGGAATCAGAAGACATTGAACTTCGTGGATCTGTAGATGAATCTGCAGGTATCATGTTGAAAGGCTCTGTCGTCCTTAACTTGAATGAAGTGACAAAAGTGAAATCGATTACATTAAATTTTACTGGGAAATCCCGGGTCGCTTGGACGGAAGGTACGAAAAAAAATTATATGACATCTTTTGTGTGTGACAAAGGTTAAATGGGTGTATCGTTTAGGCGTTGGATCCCATCAAAAATTATACAAAGATGAAAAAACAATTATTCAACACGAATGGTGCTTTTTACCATGCAAAGCAAAATCCTATCATTTAACACAAGGTCACTTTAAATGGTAAATATATATAGAAAAAAAATCAAATTTTACTTATCTCGCGTAAAAAAAAAGCAATCTTTACTTATCTGTCGTAAATCGTAGGGATTTTGAACTTCCGTTACCAGGCGACATTCCTTCATCTATTCAGCACGAGTTGGGCGATATCACCTACGGATTAAAAGCCACAGTAGAAAGACCTAAATTCTCAATGAACTATACCAGTAAAAAATCAGTCAATATCCATCGTGTCCTTGTGCCCTCATCTTTAGAATATACCCAATCCCTCCTCATTTCTAACACTTGGGTCGACAAATTAAGTTATGACATCTCAGCACCTAGCAGAGTATTCACCCCTGGTAGCTTAATACCTATTACATTTTCATTACATCCTATCGCTCAGGAGCTCCGTGTCAAATCCGCATCATGTACATTACAAGAATTCATTACCCTATCTACATCCGATCATACCATCACAGAAGGAAAAGATATTAACTCGATAAAAGACGAAAACTTTTCTACTGGTCCCGACCGCTGGATAAAAACAGAAATGTTATCTATACCCGATATTCAATCTCAACTTTTACATAAAGATACGCACTCTGATTTGTTGGAAGTAAAGCACAAATTGGCCTTTTCCGTATCATTAATCAATGCAGATGGCCACTTATCTGGTAAGATCCCTAAATTATATTTAATTTTCCATTTAAAGCATCTTACTTACTGGTCTCTTAACATTTAGAATTAAGAGCCTCAATCCAAGTTGTCATATCAGATGTCGCATCAGCTGAAAGCGAAAACGCTTTGCCTACTTATGAAGATGCTTGGAAATCTGCGCCCTATAATCCCCAAGAGTTGTCTGATCTTATTCAACAAGGACATTTACCTCCATCTTTAGCTTTGACAGCACCCAACTATGCCGCACATACTGCAGATCATATGTTTTCATCCGATACTGAAGATGAAAGTGACTCAAGCACACCTACTCAAGAAAACTTTTCTTTGCCTTGGGAAGGCATTGATCTATCCCGAGTGCCATCTTATACCACTGCTATTAGATCAAATCGTCTTTATAGTTTTTCTGGCTCGTTACCAGGCTATGATTCCATTAGTATTCCCGGCGTTATTCGCTAAAATGATTCCCTTCCCCTCTTTTTTTTCCCCGGCCCTATAATCTGGATCCTTAAATAGGTTGTAAATAAATTATGTTTCAAATATCAAAGTCAAAAATGTGGTTTCACTTTATCAATGAAAAAAAAAATCTCCACTTTTTTTAATATGAAAAATAAGAACTTTATCTTTTTATTCTTTCTATTCTTTCTTGTTGACCAAAAACGATGCCTCTGCTGGCGTTAAATCAAGCTTGCAGGCGTATTTCTAATTTATTCTATCCTTTGGGGACCCAGTGTGCATCACATTCTGCATCTCTATTGATTGTGCTTACAATAATTAGTGTATTTTGGTGTTACCAAGTTGTGGGTGATTATTACTATCACAGAGCATCACCAACGACAGCACTAGATGGCCAATTTTGGCAATTCTCGCCACACATCTATAAAACAAACAATACAACATATACCCCTCCGTGCGATATTGTCTTTCATCAGATTCGTATAGCCGCAGATAACATTACTCAGCTCTATCAAGACTCATTACAAATATATAATTCATTAAAGACAGATCATCGGCTCAACTCCATATGTATTAAAAATAGCCACGGCTGCATTATTCATTCACCATTCGAGTACTGGACTGATTTGGATCATTTTGAAAAAGATACTGACAGGTTAAAAACTGTCAATAACCAACTGAACGCCATTTCGCCAGTAACTAAACTATCATTGTACCCAATGTCCACAATGGCTAACGCGCATTTCGACGACAATGGCAAAATAACTTCAGCGGATTCAGTTCTCATTACTGTTCTTTTAAAGGACAGAAAAGAAACAGAAGGAATATGGCAACTGGTTTGGGATAAAGCAGTTCTCAAGTCGAATATTTTCTCACTAGAGAGTAATTCATCTGACAGTTTGGGTTGGTATACTCAGGCTCAAGAGAAAAGTATAATATTAGAATACAAGGTAACGTGGATGGAGGGGAATAAATAAATGTAAATGGACGTTCATGTAATCTCTATTTACATAGTTTGATATAATGTTACCTTCTACTTTTGTTTGGGTGGTTTGTTTCTGCTATGGTGGTCTATTCTTGCTCTTGGTAAACCACTTCGATAGACCTCAAATCAAATCAAAATCAGGCTTGGCTTTTGCATCGGTTTTTTTATCGGCAGCTTGCTACATTATGACGTGTAGTGTCTATTATTATTTCAGTTGGGACTTTCCTGCAAAGCCAGCATGGCTCTCCATTCTAGTTGCGGTCTCTTCCACACTACAACATATTTTTTTAATAACACGTTCGGTTTTATCTCTCCCAAAAGATATCGATATAAGGGAACGAATGGGTAGAGGTGATTATAATGTTAAATGAAGGATTATATTGTTCAGCATCTTAATCAGTTACATACATAGGTTTAGAGAAAGTGGGCATAGTTATTATAGCTACCTGGTTTGGCGAAACCATCATTTTATTGATAGGAAGCGCCACAGATCACGCTCGATCTTTCTGTCTTTTTGCTGGTATTGCCTTAACTATCAGCTATCTTTTTTGTATCCCCTTTTTTACAGTTGCTTTATCAATCGATATTCATAGAATTGAGGTAAACATTTAAGTATATGTTGTTATTAAAAGTAGACACAAGACAACTCATTTTAAGTTTAGCTTATTGATCTAAACGAAGAAGATCTTTATCAGAATAAACATAACAGCAATGGCATGAGACTTATTAATGGAACAGAAAAAAAAACGAAATATAAAACTCCTCGTGCAATTCATTCTCTATTGGTACCTAAATATTATTTATTGCTGATCATTATACTTACAGTGTTTCTTTTTTGTTATGATTACTTAGTTATGTCTTTCTATACTTTATATCGTATCGACTGAACCCAACTTGGAACCAGTGGAGAATGAAATAAAAACAGCATGGATAAAAATGTCACGGCAATTTTGGAAAACACTCAATCCCACTCTAGAAATCAAATGGCTAAAAGTGGACCCGGTTCAGTATGTACTTCTTTATCATGACGCTAAATCCGCACGTCAGCAAGCAGATCAACTTAATAGCTACTATAAACACATGTCAATTACGATAAATAGTATTTTCTGTCCTGTACCAAAGGAGCATCTACTTCAGAAAGCGGTTAAATTATTCTTATATCTCAATGTGCCTGGCTTATTAGTCGCCCTGATGTTGATACTCATTTTACTATGGATGCTTCCTCCCCTGCGTGAGAATTGGCTGCTACCCATTTTACGTTCGCTATTTGTCAGAACTGTAAAAATCATTGTACGCGGATTAGTAGCTACCATGGGTAAAGTACCCTTTGTGCGAAAACTAGTAACTGATCTCAATGAATACACAGAAGACGGTACACATATTGGCGCTATTTCTATCCAGAGTCGATATAACAGATCTCAAATCGATGCTAATGTTCAAAATGTCAAAATCAAAACACTAATTGGACAGCATACGGCTGATCTAAAAGCCATTTATGTAAACCCAAATTTATTACTTTCAATTGGACAAGATGGGCGAGGTGTTGTATGGAATTCTAAAAAAGGGGAATGGTTGATGCGACTGGATCTTTTAAAAAAAGCCAATGGTTTAGGCTGGCAAGCAGAGCAGCGGAAAATTGGATTTGCCAAGACGGAAAAAAACGCAGGTACAATACACCTCGCACCAACTACTTGTGGTGAAATTGATCGCCAAAGAAAATTGATCGCATTAGGTTATGAGGATGGCGTTATTCGACTTTGGGATGCTGATACTGGTCACCTTGAATCAGAACTCACCAGTGGCCAAATTAGTAGCGAAGAGGAAGAAACATTAAGACAAAGAGGCCAGAGAAAAAAGAATTCCCGTTTCACTTACACAACAACAACCAAAGTTGTACACGTTGCTTTTTTGGAATCGAATACAGAAAAACATTTGGTTTCACTTCACAAGGATGGGAAACTTTACGAGTGGAACATTATCGACGGTAAAGCGATTCAATGTTTTTCTTCGGGTCATACGCGTGAGATCACCGCGCTTCAAGTGCTCGTGAATAACAATTATCCATTCTCTTATGTGGTGACAGCATCCAAGGATGGAAATGTGATTTGCTGGAAGTGCAGTTTAAATGAAAAGATGACAGTATGGGATCACCTATATACCATATATCTTCATTTCCCAATCACAAGCATTGATGCTCAACAATTACAAAACGGTACCGGTATACTTGTTACAGGATCTGGTGATGGTGCCGTCAAAGTCTGGGATCTAGATCAGGGAAATCTAATTTGTACTTTGTCAAAAGGTGATCGTCAGCCAGTATTACAAGATGATGACTTGGAAATATGCCAATTAAAATCAGACAAACAAAAAGTATCTCAAGACCCGGATACTTGTGACCATAGAGGATCTGTGTATCATGTTGCAGCTACCTGCATAAAAAATAACGAATTTAAAGACAATAAATGCCCCAACTGCAACACTCCGCTGAACAGCGGATTTTTTATAGCATCGGCAGGACAAGACAATGTAGTTAATACTTGGCGGGTTCTCTACAGAAAAGGCATTGATACCCCAGGATGCACCTCCTGCGCCAAAGATTACCACCGCCATCAATTCAAACGACGTGGATGGAAACTTAACTCCTCGAACGAAATTGATGTCCCGGGATCGCCATTATGGACCAATACCCGTTCCTCACGAAAGAAAGCTCCCAAACAATGTGAAGAGGAGTGGGATAGTCTGTTTTTGGGTAAGATACCACAACTTGCGGGACGAGGGGTATTATTTTGCGACAACATGATTCTTTCAGGTGTACGTAAAAACACGAGCCAGCATTATTGGGAAGCGTGGTTTTCATCACTCCAATACTACGAACCTCCTACTTTGGAGAATGAATCACAAGTTATTCCTACTGTTACCTATCCTTTAGAAGAAAATATAGAACAAGAGGATCTGGTAAAACAAGATGTGACGTTTTGGGATGGGCTACTCCTGCATTTGTTCGGCATTAAGAAGGTGCGTAGTAGTAACAAGAAGAAGCGGCTTGAATCGATACATTTTGATGAAGAAGAGATAGAAAGCGATGATGCCTATGAAATACTCCCATTTTCTCATATACAACTTACTGTGCCAACAAATGGATATGGCTTTGCTTGTGATTACGGCAACTTTATAAAGATCATCTCTTTTAATCCAATCAAGTCTGAAGACCAAAAATAACTTATGACTGAGAGGAGTTAAATATTTTTTTTATATTTATTTACACATTATCAGAAAGAAAGAATAAATAACACAAATTATAATTCGCCTTTTTTTTTACTAAATAATTATTGTTTTTCTATGTTATTATTTTCTGGTGGACAGCAAGTATTCTCCAAACAAGAGTCTTCTGCACAACGTAAAAGACACGTAGAAGACGATGAAAAATCCTGGATAAAAGGGAAAAAAAAAAGAAGGGGGGGTTCGTTAAATCCAAAAATAGTAAATAAACCCATTATTCTCCCCTTACATCAATGTTCATTATGCTGTCTGAATTTTCAACTTCACCTAATGATACTTTACTGTCCAATTTATCATCAATAAATTCTGGCTGAATAGTTGCTGAATGGATTCCATATTTATGGAACACTTTGCGAATATCAGATCCAAGTGTCATGTACGTTTGACGTGACTTTAATAAAACATGAAGTGAAGCAATGATCTTTGTATCTGAAAGTTGCCAAACATGGAGCTCATGCACTGATATGAGCCCTTCCATCTAAATTTTTAAATCGTAAAAATAAATTATCTGCATTTCTCTTTAGATTGTTTGCTGTTTTGTTTATTTACTTTTACTAACTCAGCGTGTATAACGTCTAAAGGCACACTTTTCGGTACACACTGAAGCAGAATCTTGGATGTCTGTCGAACTACAATGTTGTTAATAATAAATAAATACTACTTTATACAAGTTATTATTACCTAAAGGAACGGCTGACATGAAAATAATGATTGTGATAAGGATGCTTTAAATAGGAAAATTAGATCATCGAGCGCTAGTCAAACATTCGTTTCTTGAAGCTTACCTAACGATAGGATCAAAATAGAATCGCCAGCTGAATGGTGTAAGCCAAATAAAGAGTGCAGATGCTATCACGCCTACATTTCCTAGAGCATCACCGAGTACATGTAAAAAGATCTATTTTCATACAAATTAGGGTTTTAAGCCATTAAATTTTTATATGGTCAAGTTGCTTCGACTTACGCCTCTCATATTGAGATGTCCATGATCATGACCGTGATTAGGTGATTCAGCGTCGTGATTATGTTCATGACCATGACTGTGACCATGACCGTGTCCATGCTCTATACATTTTATGTTAGTACCGTTTGTTTGTTGTATGATCAAAAAGGAGAGTAAGGGTTTATGTTTGGCTTACCGTGAAATAAAAGTAAACCCAAGAGGTTCGCAAACAACCCAGCCCCGCCAGTAATTAATACCATAACAGGATTAGTTATTGGCTCTGGATTAGCAAAACGTTCAATAGACTCCAAAAAGATAGTGAAGCACAGTGCAAGTAAGAAAACACCGTTAATCAAGGCACCCAATATTTCAGCTCTTTGCCATCCGTAGGAGTATTTAGGGTCCCATTGTGTTTTTGATGCTACCTTGAAATAGAACTTGTTATTCTCCCTATATTTATTTATAAAAAATAAGAGAATCTTACTTTGATGGCCCAAAGTGCAACTCCCATACTCAGCATATCATTCATCATGTGAAAGGAATCTGCTACCTAAGAAATATGAACCAACGTTACATATTTTAATTAAAATAACTATGTTGTTTATTCTTACCAAAGCTAGTGAGTGAACATAATATCCAATGACTATTTCTACTAGAAAAAAGCCACCAGTGATGACCAACATGCAATAGATCTTGGTCTCCCTTGAAAGCATATTATATGATTAGAAAGTAAGAGTAGATAATAATACAGTAATGAATTAGATGTACAAGAAAGAAAGAAACAGCAACAAAAAAGAGAGAAAAAGAAATAAAAGTAAAATAATCAGAAAAAAGGGAAAGAAATATCAAATAATGCGAATAAAAGGTTATATACTATTTGCTTTAAAAAGGATTTTCTAGGGGCTGTTTTGTATTGTCTTCTCATCTATCATGCTCGTGATATGTTTATCAAATGTAAATGCACATAAAAAAAAAAAAACAGTTCTGTATATTTTACATACAACGGTTTCCTTAATTTGGAAATTCTTGAAAAAAGTCAAAGTTGAACGTGGCCTCTAATTGTTTTTCTTAACAATAAAATGGTGTTATATCCAGAAACAGACCCGAGAAATTGTAAATTTTAATAAAAAGTAATAGTCAACTCGAAAATAATCGTAAATCTTTCTATACTAAGTACACGGTAACTTAAATTTTAATTAATAAAAAAAAGTATCGATTTGCTTTATTTTTTCGCTTAATACGAATGAACGGCTCTTGACTATTGGAACAAAGAGAACGTTTTTCTTTTATAACATAATATACAACGGTCTGGTCCTTTTTTTTCTTTCTTCTTTTTATTCCATTATATATAATATTAACTTGGCTGTATATAAAAACAAATTTTTGTATGTAATCCTATAAAACATATCTGCAGCCATAAAGTTAACAATCTTGATATAAATTATTTCATTTCAAACATTCAATCTTTTTACCCCAAAGACTATAAATAAAGCATCAGTGTTTTAATATTTTTCATTTGAAATTAATAAAATGCTTTACTATGGTATGCTTCCATGCACCATTCCCCTTTCAATGGTTTATTAGCAGTATTGAGTCGATTTCAGTCATGTTTTATTATTTCAAGAGTTAATGGTAATATAATATAATTTAAAATAAATAACATTAAAAAACCAGTAGTAGGGGTAAAAGAAGTTAGCGTTGTCTCTTTTTAATATACTCAACCTTATTCAGTACGTTATAGATTGCAGCTATATCACAATGTTTCATTTCTGTCAATGTAAAACAATAAACAACATCTAGTAAGGGTTTTTTAACAGAAAAACTATTCTGTTAAATATGGGCAATGAATTTACAGATATGCTTCACGGATCTGCTTTATCTTTTATTTTGGATTTTTTTTTTAGGTATTTAACTCACAATAATGCTACACCTATTTATAGAATAGTTACACCAAGGATAAGCAGCTTGAGTCGATAAGTAACACTAGCAAACTGTAAATAAGAACGCTTGCTTCAAGTGCATTTAGCTTAGTATCGAAATTTGAAGCTTCCAAGGTACTAAGTACTCTGTTTTTTAGCTGTACTCTGTTTTTATTACTCAGAACCCATAGCTATTGTTTAATCTGACTCGTTAAGACATTTACATTCCGAAATATGCATTCCGTTTTTTTTATGCATTATTGTTTGATAAATACACATGCAGCTTGTCATTTTAAAGATTTATATTCCATAAAAGGGAACACACATAAATAGTATCCTGAATTTAACCTTTCATTACAGTAGTTTTTAATTTGGATTTTTAAATGACATAGAATGCTGATTTTCTTGTATGACTTGTAATTAATATATTATTACAGAGTACATTATGAATATAGTCATAATGATCAAAGTCCAGTAAAGTTTTAAAATCTTATTCCTTGACAGCATCATACAGCGTCATTGAGACATGCATATTCATCGAATCCTCCTATTCTTTTATGTAAGGAAACTGATGAACGAAATACTTGCTGGAGAAACTTTCTTCTGCTGGCATGCAATATTTAATTACCTTGATGTTTTGGAGCACCACGATTAATCTTAGGAATGAAATTACGAATCCAAAATATATTACAAGATCCTCACCGAAATTATAAAGCTTAATTATCTGAAACATGATTTTATCTGATGAGTTTATCAGATGGAGAAATGAATTTTTGTGATTATCCAGAATCAGATAAATACGTCATTATTAAATATCCCCATGTTTTAAATGTGAGCATAGATAAAAGAACAAACATATTTATTCTATAGTAAATTTTACAGGGTAGAGAAGGGGTTTATTATCAGATATTCTAAAAACTAAGACATCATACTTTTCATGTTAACCAACTAAAACAATTACAAATCAAGGTTTTCCTCTTCGAAAGGAGTATTTAGCCATGACCATGGGGCATCTGCATATACATTGTGAGGAATCGATCTTCCGCAAATCCATGAGCCAAAAGCAAGTAATGGTCCAAAAATATTTGTTTGCATCACTGCCTCTTTCTAAATACGAAATTTTCAGTATTTTCTCCATTACGATAAAGTTGATCAGCCTCTTACCTCTCCTAAAACCAATTTAATAAGTGCAACATCTTTACTTTTATAAGGTTCCAATTCCTCTTGTGATGAGCCTTGAATCATTTTTCTAATGTTGACTAGAGCAGCGCAACCTTGTAACCAGGCAAAATGACCTGTCTTTACATCCGTATGCTCCACTACATCACCAACTGCAAATACATTTGTAATTTTATCATCAGCAATCTGCATTGTAGGTTTTACTTTGATAAATCCTGTATCATTGTTAATAGAGTCTGGTGAATATTTCTCAAGCAATGAGCTATTGGGGGTCATGCCAATACACATGATCTAATGTTTTGTGATCAATAAATAAATTGTAGCACAATCATAAAATGAAAGATAAAGACTTACAGCCAAATCACCATGAATGACATTTCCACCCTTTGTATGAACTTCCACTGGCTTTACTTCAAAGGGGAAACCCTCTTTTGGTAATATAACACGATCACCTTGGATTTGTTTTACGCCGTATTTCTTCAAAATGTTGTAGGTCATAGTATCGACGCTTACTTTGTAGCGAGGTAAATAACGTGTACGTGAATGAAGCAATGTAACTTCTTTCTCGGGGTATTGCTCTTTGATTTCCGCAGCAAGTTCTAATCAGATAATTTATCAGTTCCCATTTTTATTTTTTTTAATAATTTTAAGCAGGGGGGTCAATTTTTTCTTACCTAACCCAACCGCACCAGCACCAATGACAATTGGTTTTTGACTTTCACGGATAACTTCTTGGTACTTTTTAAGTTGCTCAATACCTTCCTTTTTCGAATCAACATTGAATCTACCGGGAGCTGGGATTGTAGTACCTGCAGAATAGATGAGATACTCGTAGGGTACTGATTTTCCAAAGCCGGTGACATCTCTATCTAATTCGACATGGTCTTTATGAATAGCAGTTGCTCTTGCTTGTATTACTTTGCCGACCTTTTCGTCAGGGAAGAAGTTATCATAAGGAACAAACAATTCCCTTTCAAACCCGGGAACAATAGCAGCACGAGGGAATGCATAGACGTGATTGTAATGACTCTTTGCCTCGATTATAACAAAACGATACCCTTCAATAGGATCACTCTTCCAACTAAGCGATGCTCCCAAAGCTAATCCAAACCACCGAAGAGGCGGATTTAATTACTGCCTTTCGAAAAAAAATACTATTGATTATATTTACCTCCACAAGAACCACCAATAAATACAATATTTTTTATTTCGTTGACCATTTTTAAAAT
>VCJM01000400.1:25858-44747 GCA_024139495.1 Backusella sp. ASU-2019c | reverse complement strand
TAATAAACTTTTTTTTTTTTTTTCTGTTCTTGTTGTTTTCAAAGCTCTGAAATAAAGGAGACAAAAAAATAAATTCAGGAGTTCTACACGCTTTTCTGTGTCTCAAAATCTCCTGCTAAATAGAATTTAACCCCCCTTTGTAATATAACCTATTTGTATGAAAAAGTTGCCCATCTCCTACCAACTCCTAAAAGTTTTTATTACTTTGTGATTTGTTTACATGTTTTCTTCTTCTTTTCTCTCTCTCATTTACACACACTCGTTTAATAAATAAAAGTAATATTTTTCATAATGAGAGATGAATACTATGAAAGTGATGGTAGGAGCAGCATGGATAGCGATGATAGCATTGCATCCTATCCATCCTCATTAGAGCTACCCGCTTTACATATGGAGGAGTCAGCAGTAGACATGGTCATGGTACCACACATTGACCCGATCAATCCATTTGCTTTTACAGCCGACCAGTTGGTCCAAGTCGTCGATCAGAAACATCTCAAATTCCTAGAGAAAATGGGTGGCATTGAAGGCGTTGCCAAAGGTCTACACTCAAATATCAAAAGAGGCATCAGCTGGAGCGAAAGCAATCTACCCTATATTCGTATGTATCATTTGGAAAATCAAGATGCAAAGGAGGAGAATGCCTTTGAAAATCAATTGGTCTATCCTTTGGAAAATGACGAGACATTTGTACAAAGACGATCTGTATTTGGTACAAACATCTTGCCTAAGATTGAAGAAGCAAGTTTATTACAATTAATGTTGGCCTCTTTTAAAGATAAAACACTAGTATGGTTGATTTATTTAAAAATCAATTAATGACGCATCACTGATTCCGTTTTTTATTATTATTACAGATTTTATTGACAGTATCAGCGGCTGTCTCGCTCTCAGTAGGCATCTATGAAGACATGGCAACGATAGAATATGACGCATCAGGACATCAAATCCCGGGAGTGAAATGGGTTGAGGGGGTTGCCATCATCGTAGCTGTCGCGTTGGTGGTCGTGGTTGGTAGTGTAAATGACTTTCAAAAGGAGAAGCAATTTCGGAACCTCAATGCAAAAAAGGAAGATCGTCGAGTGAATGTAAAATAATTGGCAAAGATTTCAATTATAAATGAAAAAATTAAACATATTATATAATTAGGCCATTCGTGCAGGTCAGCAGGTTGTCATTTCTATTTATGATATCCATGTAGGAGATGTGCTCAGACTTGAACCTGGTGACATTGTTGCCGCCGACGGTATCTTTATTGAGGGCCACAACCTTAAATGTGATGAGTCTGCAGCGACAGGCGAGTCCAACGCTGTACGTAAATTATCCTGGCAAGAGTGCCGAAACAGAGATGATGAAACGTTTTCAAGATCGTCCACCGAATCAGTTGATAGCATGACATCCAGTACGGTGGATCCATTCCTGGTGTCAGGCTCAAAAGTGCTAGAAGGCTTTTGTACATATATCGTCACGGCCGTTGGTCCAAACTCGTTTCATGGAAGAACGTTGATGGCATTAAGGACAAAGGATGAAAATACCCCTTTGCAGGATAAATTGGATGTGTTGGCAAGCAGCATTGCCAAATTTGGTGTTTCCGCTGCGGCCTTTTTGTTTGCAATGCTACTGATTCGATGTATTATAGGCTATGCCACCGGCTACCTCTCTACGGTGCCATCGGACGTGGTTGCTCACTTTATGACCATTTTGATCACTACAGTCACTGTCATTGTTGTTGCAGTACCCGAGGGCCTACCCCTTGCTGTTACTTTAGGTAATTTTATTGTTTTGATTTTTCTTTTTTTATTGATTAATTAACCCCCACCACCCCCTAGCTTTGGCATATGCTACTCAGCGCATGTTGAAAGATAATAACCTCGTTCGTATCCTGGCTGCTTGCGAAACAATGGGTAATGCAACCACCATTTGCTCCGATAAAACCGGTACATTGACACAAAACAAAATGTCTGTTGTGGCCGGTACGTTTGGCTCGTCATTCCGTTTTCTCAAAGATCCACCTGCATCTAGAACGGATCTTGTAGAGATATCGCATATACGTTACAAAGTACCAACACCTGTAAAAAACTTTATTAACCAAGCCATGGCCATCAACTCGACAGCCTTTCGAAATACCACTTTAGAGGGCGATACCTCGTTGGTGGGTAATCGTACCGAAACAGCCATGCTGAATTTCTCAAAAGAGTACATGGATTCTGAACCATTCGAGTCGCTACGTACGCATTGGGAGGTAGAGCACATGTTTCCCTTTAGCTCTTCCAGAAAAGCAATGGCAACAGTGATCCGTGTACCTGTCAAGGATGGCGAAAAGAAAAAAATCGTATATCGTCTTCATATCAAAGGTGCATCTGAATTATTACTCAAAAGCTGTGGCAGTATTCTCTCGATGCATGATCCGTTGTATGAAAAGCTGGACGGGTTTGATCAATCTAATGAGTACACTATCGCATCACGCCTTATGACAGATGGAAACAGGCAACGCATGTCAAAAGTAATTCAAAGCTATGCTACCCGTTGCTTGAGAACACTCGCTATTTGCTATCAGGATTTTGACAGCTGGCCAACCCAAAGACAATTGGATCAGGTCATAGAAGCGGGTGGTCTTACCCTTCTTGGCATTGTTGGTATTGAAGATCCGTTACGTCCTGGTGTAAAAGAAGCAGTGACTGCATGTCAACGTGCAGGTGTTTGTGTTCGTATGGTGACAGGTGACAACATGCTTACAGCAAAAAGCATTGCGCGACAATGTGGTATCTACGTCTTTGGCGGGTTAGCCATGGATGGCCCAACGTTTCGAAAGCTATCTCAGGAAGAGCGTATTCGTATCTTGCCCCAACTTCGTGTCTTGGCACGAACCAGTCCAGAGGATAAAAGAATGCTTGTGAATGATCTTCGAGAGACTGGCGAGATTGTTGCGGTGACAGGAGACGGCACCAACGACGGACCTGCTTTGAAAGCAGCAGACGTTGGTTTTTCTATGGGCATTGCAGGAACCGAAGTTGCCAAAGAAGCTTCTAGTATTATTTTAATGGACGATAACTTTTCGAGTATCGTACGAGCCATCTCATGGGGTCGATGTGTCAATGATTCCGTCAAAAAATTCCTACAATTTCAACTGACCGTCAACATTACCGCTGTCATGCTTACCATCATGACGGCTATTGTCAGTGATCAACAGAAATCCATATTGACTGCGGTGCAGCTTTTGTGGGTCAATTTGATCATGGATACCTTTGCGGCTTTGGCTCTAGCTACCGATCCACCTGCTCCTGATTTATTAAACCGTCTTCCTGAGCCAAGAACTGCTCCTTTGATTGATATGTGCATGTGGAAAATGATTATTGGTCAATCTGTGTACCAGATTGTTTTGATTCTCATCTGTTTATATACTGATGCACTTGGTCTTTCTCAAGATCCTGCGACTCTACAAACTGTTGTTTTTACCATCTTTGTCTTTTGCCAAATATTCAACGAGGTCAAGTATGTATCATTGTCTTTACGCTCTTGTTTTCAAATGATTTTCTTTTTTTCTTTTTTTTAAATCCATCATTTAATTTATCTTTTCATTTCTAGTTGCCGAAGAATAGACAATCGCTTAAATGTATTCCGTGGTATCAAGAAAAACAACTTCTTTATTATGATTTTCTTTATTTGTATTTGTGGTCAGATCATTATAGTAGAACATGGCGGAGCAGCATTCCAGACGGTTCCATTGAGTCGCCATCATTGGGTATTAAGTATTGCTCTTGGTCTATTGTCTATTCCTATTGGCGTCATTGTCCGTTTGATACCTGATGAAACCTTTACAATGTCAAGGCGCAGCATTGGTCTTTCGACAGTGGAGCCAAGTAAAGTGTGCCAGGATGATGATGCAAGGCTTGCATGGAGCACATCTACCCTATTGGATACGAATGTGGTAAAGACCAAGTTTTGCAATAATGAAAATGAAAATAAGGAGGAGATATCCTGGTCAAGAATTGTATAAAGAAAAAAAGGATAAATTGATTGATTGCTGCATGAATAGCGGGGGATACGTTTAGTTTTTCTTTTTTCTATTTTTCTATTATTATTTATTTACGCCAAATAAAAAATAGTGTGTATTTTCTCTACTCTTTCTTTTTTCTGATACAAAAACAAGTTTATCAATGGCTAGTCGACTAACAGATCTCGTCCCTCGCCCTAGCATGCCTGCTAAAGTAGGCAAACCAGTTCGTGTCAGAGCAAACTTTTTCCAAGTCAACCGCCTTCCTCAAGGAAACCTCTTTCACTACGATGTTCAAATAACTCCTGAGGCAAAAAAAGGCCTTAGACAAAAAATTTGGAGACACTTTGAAGAAAGCATGGCCCAACAGGCCTTTGGTGGAATAAGAATCATTTTTGACGGTCGTCAAAATGCCTTCTCTCCTAAGAAGCTCCCCATCAAGGACGTCTTTCAAACGTTTGAGGTACTTGTCATTATTTTATTATAATAATAATTATTTTGACAAACTAATGTTTTATTAAAAAAGGTGACTTTGCCCAGCGATGGAAGAGTCAAGGAGACTTTCAAGATTCGCATCAAGGAAGCTGCCGAAATCAACATGGAGGAGTTGCATCGTTTCCTCAGAGGTGAAACCAAGTGCACCACCAACTGCCTAACAGGTTTGTATCAAAACAAACAAAAATACAAAGAACAGGCTCAGCTTATGTAGTACGCTGGAACTATTAGCCATCATGGTGCTAGATGTATTGATTCGCTATGTGCCTGCCATGACGCACACGACTATTGGAAGATCCATGTACATATCTACCGATAAGCGTGCCTTGCCCAATGGATTGGAAGTTTGGCAAGGTTACTACCAGTCAGCTCGCCCCACCCAAGGTAAACAGGTGATTAATTAAGCCAGTATTCTATCATACTCACATTTATTTATCATGCTGCACTAGGCAAAATCATGATCAACATTGATGTTGCCGCCACCACCTTCTATGAGTCTGGCTCTCTCCCTGAGATTGTGGCAAAGATATTGAACCGCCGCTCTGTTGATGAGTTGCGCCGCGGCATTCCTCCTCGCGATCTCAATAAGCTCGAGCGCGTTCTCAAGAAGGTCAAGCTCTACTCCACTCACCGTGGCGAAAGACGATTCAAGTACACCCTCCACAGATTCACCCCTCAAAGTGCCGACAACACCTTCTTCACGACCGAGGATGGCGGCAAGGTGTCTGTGTCAAAGTACTTTTTGCAGAAATACAGCAAGCGTCTCAACTATCCCTTCCTTCCTTGTGTTGCTGTCAAGGATACCGTGTTTCTACCCATGGAAGTCTTGGAAATCATTCCCGGTCAGCGTTTCAACCACAAGCTCAATGAGAAGCAGACGGCTGATATGATCAAGTTTACCTGCCAAAAGCCCTTCCAGCGTGCCAATAAGATTAAGCAAGGCTTGCCTCTCTTGGAGTACCAAAACCCATACATGAAGGACTTCAACATGGAGGTCAGCAATGATATGGCCATGGTCAACGCCCGTGTTCTCCCTCTCCCCAAGATCTCGTACAATCCGTCCTCCCAAGAGGCCCTTGTTACTCCCACTGGCGGTATCTGGACTCTTCGTGGTAAGAAGCTCTTGAAGGGTGCTACTCTTTCTTCTTGGAGTGTTGTCAACTTTGCCGGAAACGTTCCCAAACCTGCTCTTGACCGTTTCTTCCGTGAGATTGTCTCTGGATTCATTGATAAGGGCATGAACGTCACCAACCGCACTCCCATCATGATCAATGCCGATCCCCAAGGAAATATCGAAGCCATCTTGAAGGATGCTGGCTCAAAGGCTTTCAAGGCCACCAAGTTGGCCCCACAGGTCATCTTCTGTGTTGTTAACAACGTCAACACTGCTCTTTATCCTGAAATCAAGCGTGTCTCTGATACTGTCATTGGCGTTCCCACTCAGTGTTTGCAGTCAAAGCACATTGCTGATGCTAACAAGCAGTACTGCGCAAATGTTTCCCTCAAGGTCAATGTCAAATTGGGTGGTACAAACACCTGCTTGCCTAATGGACAGATTCCCTTCATTTCCCAGAAACCTACCATCATCTTTGGTGCCGATGTTACTCACCCTTCTCCTGGCGACTTTGCCCGCCCCTCTATTGCCGCTCTCACAGCATCCATGGATGCACAAGCATCCCGCTACGCCAGTACCATCCGTGTGCAGGCCAACAGAACTGAAGTGATTGCCGACCTTGCCAACATGGTCAAGGAGATGCTCAAGGCCTTCTACCAGGCTTGCGGCCAAAAGCCTCAGCGCATGATCTTCTATCGTGACGGTGTTTCCGAAGGCCAATTCAGACAAGTCATGGATGAGGAAGTCAAGGCAATCAAGCTTGCCTGCAGCACTTTGGAGAAGGGCTACGACCCCGCCCTCAGCTTTGTTGTTGTTCAGAAGCGCCACCACGCCCGTTTCTTCCCTGTCGATACAAAGGATGCCGACAAGACTGGCAACTGTATGCCTGGTACCGTCGTTGATAGCGACATCTGTCACCCCACCGAGTTTGACTTTTACCTCTTGTCTCATCCTGGCTTGCAGGGCACTTGTCGCCCCACTCACTACCACGTTCTCCACGATGAAAACAATTTCAGCGCTGACTCTCTTCAGGAGCTTACTTATCGACTCTGTTACACATATGCCAGATGTACCCGTGCTGTGTCCATCGTCCCCGCTGTCTACTATGCTGACATCATTGCAGCTCGTGCCCGCTACCATCGCCGTGGCGAGAATTGGAGTGATAATGCTGGCACTACCGATGTCACTGATCCCGAGAGCATGATGTCCAGCTTCTCCTCTGTCCGCCCCAATCTCCAAAAGATTATGTACTTCATGTAACGCTTTTCTCACTCACTCACTCACTCACTCACTCTTATCCTTTGCTTTTTTTTTTCTTAAAAAAAACAAAAACAATTAACAAATAAATAAAGAAAAACGCATGAATATTATATTTTATTTAATGATATGATACAAGTTATTATTCGAAGTGGATTGAAGTTTACTTTCTCTTCTTGGGAATCTTTTTATAAGTCTTTCTTCCAGAAAACAGGTCGACGTAGTCTGGCTTTTCTGGCTCCTTTTCTTTTTTCTTGACAACGGTTGGTTTGGCATCCATATCAACGTCCTCTTCACTTGGAGTGGGCTTGCTCTTTTCTTTCTCGCTCAAAAGGGAAGCTGGCACAACAATTTTTTTGTCCGTCTTTTTGCTAATTGTAGGCTCCACTAGCTTCTTGACTGTAGTAACTTCCTTCTCCTTTCGGCTTGGTCGTTTATAAAACTTTGCACTTTTGCCCATGTTGATCGATTAAGTGTAAAGAAAAGAGGAAATAATAATAATAAAAAAAAGAGTTTGAGCAAATGAAAAGTGGCTTTTTCTTTTCTTTTCTTTTCTTTTTTTTTTTTTTACCAAAAACAGAGTGCATTTTACCCCCGCGGGCTATTCCCGGACAATGGTCCGGGTAAAGATAAAGGTACATTTTCAGAAAAGGGCTGCAAGAAAAAAAACAGACCAACATTTTCACGCATAAAGGTTACGCGAGGTTAAATAAAAGAAAAATAAGGATCTATGTATTTTGTTAAATTCAGATATAAAAATAACTATTTTTATTCTTTTGATACATAAATAATATTTTAGAGCATTTAAACATGTGCAAGTTATAAGGTATTATCATTGATTATGTAAGAGAAGTATCACTTAGTCAATGTATAGATATATGTTTATTGATTGACGCTACAAAGGCGCTGCTCACTTGGGTTTATATCGCCTTCGTTTTCCATCAGCTATGATTAGTATCCACTTTATAGGGAAGTACTCCTCAAAACATCAGTTTCACAAATACACTTTTTCTAAGCTACTGTTTTGGATGTGATACAATGGGTTGTGAGTGTGATACCATTCCTGTCAATCAAAAACAGTCTCTGAACACATATAATACCACATTATTTAAGTATGATATCGTAGCAAAAAACTTGATCAATAAAAAAAACATAATAATATTGTAGTAGAAGTAAATCGTTTATCTTTATTTATTAAAACGAAACAAAACAAAAAGAATGCGACAAGTGATCTAGTTCACAATCTACAGTTAAAAACTGCAAAACTGCTTAACAAGGACCACCACGAGAAGGCTCACAGGTCGACTTGAAGGTCCTCAAAAAGTAGTGGAAGCTGGCAACCTCCTTAAATTGGATCCCCTAACACCTGAAGTGGTCAATCACTTCCGCACTCGAGTAGGTTAGGTGCAGATCAATCCATAGCCTAACGGGCGGAAAAATCTCAGAGGCATAAGCATCAGTCAGCCCGAAAGTGGGTTGGTACCGCCATCACTATAATGGATCAAGTGTAGTTAGTCTATTTCATCACGTTGTTAAAGCAATGACAATACCGGAAAAAGCTGTAATGAAGAGAGAGAAAAGAAAAAGGGGAAAAAAAAGGTGGAAGGGTGGAGAACAGCTACGTGAATAACCATCCTAGATACTAGGTTCACTCTATGCCCTCGTGCTCACAGACATAGAATAAACACAAGTCCAGAAGCCGTCTGGAAACAGTATCCTCCTGGGAGGACCGCCTGGTTTGGATACTAGGAGCCCCAGGTCGAAGGAACCCAAGCCTAGATAAAGGTCTAGAAACCTAGGCTGATAAACCTAACAACAACCTCGCGATCTAAAGACAGACCACCAAAGATGTCTAGGACAGAGCTCCAGCGATCCCAGATGAGGTTGCTGTTTTCTAAAAGGTTAGAGATGTGCTCTAATAAAAGTCATTATGTACCTTGTCAAAATAGCCTTGCTGTGTGCGCAGTAGAAAGTGAAGAGTGGTGAGAAAAAAAAAAATAAACATATAAGAAATAATTTTTCGATGACGTCAAAAATGTCTTTTTTTGATGTTTTTTCGTTCTTTACAAACAAAAACACTTTTTTGACGTCCATATTCCACACTTTCATCATACTCTTATATAAAAATAGAGCTTAACAAGCTTTTTATATTGATGTCTTTTTTTTTTCGTTGCATGATTTTCTTTCTCCGTTTGCATAAAGTGGTAAAACCACTCTGCCGAGGAGGAGAGTAAAAAATTCAGAAACTCAGGAACAAGGCAAAGAAATCCTTGTTTTAGTAATATTTTTTTCTATTGAATTTATGAATTGTGTATTGTGTACGTTTCCATGTCTGTCAAGATGACAAGACTGGCCGCACCACTGTATATAATCATATTAAAAAATACAAAAGTACGTTCATATAAGAGTTTCACTGCTTTAGACAATATTTTTTATTGACATTTTTATAATCATGATTAGTTTCCAACTTACTACCACAGCCTCCCCTGGTCAAAAGTAAAGGATATCGTTACAAGCACTACACTTTTCACTACAAATTAAATTAGAGTGACGTTAATGTAATATCTAAGTTATAGATGTCTACAAATAAAAATTATTCGAGCTGATCAATCAATTTATTCGTAAATTATTTGCATTATTTGTAGTATTCATGTTTTATTAGAACAATTCGAATAACCAACTGTTCATATAAATAAAAAAAACTTGGCAGCGCCATCGTTGTGAGTTTTTATATTACATAGTATCATAGTTGTTTTTTGTTTGTAAATAATGCAAATGAAAACAAAGTTTCATTGGATTAGATTGCAGTTTATTCGAGCTTTATTCGAATAAATTACCGCTTATGATATAAATATGTGAAGGATGGTTTTTAGCATCATTTACTCGAGTATTAGTTCGAGTATTATTCGTGAACTCAACGAACGAGCTACAAATAATTGTGGTTTCATATCACTTGTTTTATAAGTTTTATATACCTGTTTTCACTTCAAATAGCACGAGTGAATGTTGTCAATCTCATGCGTTTATGAGCACAATATGGCGTCATTGATTGATATAGAAAATGAACGCACTCTTTACATAAGTTTATCTCACGCTAATTAGGAGAAGAACGATGCTTTGGTTGTTATATGCAGCGTGACTTTATTTTCACATTCGTTTATCAGAATGATGAAAATATAATTTCTTATTTAAGTACAGTAAAAGGAAACTTGTTCTTTTCTCTCTTTCTTTCTCACACTTCACTATGATATACAAAAAAAAAACACGCTTCTCTACTCTCAATTCAAGTGGGAACAGATACCTCAAACTATGGTAAAATAAATACATTTGAAAGTATGTATCGATGATTATATTTACTTTTTATTATTATCAACAGTAAATCATTGCTCTTCATTGTCCAGTTCTTTTATTTGTGCCAGCAATAAAAATGCATTTACCAAAGGAAGTTCACGTCGCTTTGGTGAAGGTCGTAGTCAAAATTCTTCAATCCTGCTCGTATTGTAACTGAAATGTTATCAAAATCAAAATCAAAATCAATATGTCCCCACTTTATAATAAAAAGGTAAGAAATACATCAGGCTCATGTTGGGTGCTTTATTTTTCTGAGTAACCTCATTATAATACCATTTATCGTGAAAATGTAGTGTATATACCGATATCCAAAGTAAAATGCGTGATTTCAGCTTGTGATATTTTTTTTCTGCTTTTGAAAAGCACCATCAAAATATTCATTTCGCATGGTAAGTTGTTATACAAATAAATTAGTACTTTGTTAAACATAGAAGCTAATAATACTATAGGTGTGAAAAAACAATTAAAAGATCACAGATTGTGTTGTTCTTATCCGTTGTCATTCAACGACCTACATCTAGTTTTGCGGATGGTATTGGTTATGCGACATGGGTTGGGTATATGGTAATGTTTATATATGGACATATTCATACATGTTTATAGAACCTAAATATACCACATATATAGCCATAATATATACCCTGCCCAAAAATCCTGTACTGCCTACAAGGAGTCCCAGTTCAGTATCCAAATCGTGCAACCTCTTTTTAGAGTATTCTTTATGAAAGAGTTGCACGATTATGCTTTTGTTGAACAAGAAAGGTAAGAACATATTAAATACTAATGATATATCGGCTAACATTCAACCTTTAGGGACTCCTTTTTTGTTGGAAAACAGATGTTAAAAATGTCACAAATGAAAAAGGCAGACGCAGGATTGATGATGTTCGGCTCACAGATATAAGGCTTGGGGCTTTTCATTTCAATGAGCATATTTTTTTTTGTAATATTCGCCCTAAGTATGTAAATCGTTTTTTTTTTTTTAACATGACTGACAACATTAGTGAAATTAAAGCATTCATGAGCGAAAGCTTTGCTATACCAATAGGGCAATACCGCGGCTACAAGTACTACAACCAAAATAAACAGGTTATACAGGCAACAGCATCATATAAAAACCTAATACCAAAAACTAAATTAATAGAGCATTTCAGCTTGGAAGACCTGGGAGACTATCTAAAGAAGCTATCAGATAAAGTGAAGCTTGAAAAGGGCCCAAAGAGGCTTTGTACCAGGTTAGTGATCATCTTTATTAAAGCCTTTTGTGAAGGCTGATAAGGCTAATAATTATTTTTCAATAGGAACGCACTCATAAACCTGATATTATCATACATGGAGACCAGCTACTCAAACGTGATTGGCGGCAGAATTGCTGATGAAATCGACAACTATCAACAACAGGCCCAGCGTCATTTACATTTAACACCTGGGCCAGCGATATGCACGTAGCTTATGCATTTCCTTATCGAATGTGTGCTACCACCTAAATATAAAAATAAAATAAAATAAAATAAAATTTCCATTTTTACTTGCAGTGATGAGGGTTACCTGAAAATGATTCAGCCTCAACAGTTTTGGGATTCCTATTTCAAGTAAAAAGGGTATGGTTCTTAACATAAAGTTATAACCTCCCATTTTAATTAAATCATCGCTTATTTATTAGCTATTAAAGCTTACAATTCATAAACTTAATTATGTATCTTTAAAGTACATGATATGAAAGAGAATATGTTTATTAATACCCTGGTTATTTATTCGGCTTATCATCTTTTGTTCAGCACAAGCCCCAAGTTAAATTAGAACAATCTAAGCCTTGTCATTCGTATTATATAAAAAATACAATATCAAGTAAAGATGCTGTTGCTGTTGTTGTTGTTTTACATTTTTTTTATTATTATTATCATTTTTGCATCCAAGTCAATATGGATCCTTATAGCGAAAAACAACCGTTGACGGCTTCAGTAGCTAGTAAAGAAAAGCAAATCAACCCAAGCCATTCGCTTAAAGACTTTCAAGACATCGCGACAGAAATCGATTTGACGGTAAAGGATGTTCGATATCTTACTATGCAAAAGATACGAGACGCACAACGAGATCTTTACGAGCATGCGGCAAAAACAAATCATGCGGCTCAGAACAATCGTGCAGTGCTTGAAAAGTGTACCAAAGATGCTTTGAATAAACTAGAATTCATCAAAAACTCTGTTAACACCATTGAACCAAACAAGCCAAAACTGAAGAATTTGGATATTCGCAATAAGCGATTTAAACACGTTGTGAAAAATTACAAAACAATACTTGAAGATTATATCAACTTGACAGCTGAAAGCCAGCGCTATACTTCAGCTTTATTCGAAAGACAGATAAAGCGAGTTAATCCAAGGGTAACGACTCTAGATATACAGCATGCTGTGTCCTCATCCAATGAACATGACTCTTCTGCATTTGTTCAAGTGCTAATGCAACGTGGAGTGTCAAAGAATGGCGAAGAGACGCAACATACTATGCATATTGTCCAGGATATTCATCAAGATCTTCGATTAATCAACACAACATTAAAATCATTAAATCGCCTCTATGATCATGTCAACCGTACCATTGATCGATATAGAGCAAGATGGCCCATGCTATTGCAAGAAGGAAGCACTGTTTATGTGATTGATGATAGGTTGGAGATACTAGAAAAGACTCGACCAGGTGTTCCGATCGACTTTGAAGTGATTCTCCATAATAAAGAAAAGAGACGTAGAATTCTCATGAGCGTCCTAACACTTCTAACTCTTATTGTAGCCGTTGGATTCATTGTACTCTCTGCGTTAATTTCCTAAAATAAAATCGTGACTTTAATTATCTTTATACATATTTTTCTGACTTTGTTTTGTTTTTGTTTATTGCTGTTTCTTGAAAGAAAGCAAAAAATGCCCACAACAATAAATAATACCAACAACAGCACTAACAACAACAACAACAACAATACCGTCACTATAAATAACGTTAATATCTCTCGGGACTTTCTCTTATCTCAAAAGCCAATTGTATTATGGATTCATGATCCCGGAGCTGCTTATAATCATGACGCTGTGGTAAATCCAGAGCTATTTCCAAATTTTCGTGATGGACAGCTTTTACGCATTCACTGCCCACGCAATGGCACACCACAAGCACAGCAGCCGCAAAGAGGTCAAGGAAAACAGGACCAAGAAAAGAACAGCCAAGAGCAAAAGACAGAGGCAAAACAGGACCAAACTCCGTCGTCGGACCAAGAGCAGCAAGGCCATGTGGAGGGCTCTCTGGAGAGAGAAAGTGTTGTTGTAAAAGGCCATGTTGTAGATAAGGAAAGCTTATCAAGGCAGCAGCAGTTACAGGTAATATAATGATACATGGTTTTTTTTTATTTGATTAATTTGAAAATAAAGTAAAGAAAAAAAAAAGGTTCACATATCATCTATAAAAGTTTTCAATATCCAAAGATATTGCTGATAGATTCAATCTTCGCTCCAGACAGGAAGTCTATGTTGAACTAGTAAGTTGTACAGCACTGTTGTATTATATTGTTTTAATCATTAAAACCATGTAGATCGACCCAAATCTAGTGAGCTTGGATCATGTCGAGCTTGCATTTAAAGAACAGTATCTTGGTAGAAGTGATATGTGGAGATTACAGCAAAGTTTAAAAGGAACGTGTGTCTATCTCGAAAAGAAGATCCTTTATGCAGGATCAATCAAAGCAACCGTCAAAAGACTGTTTACAGATGAAAAAGAGGTAGGTTTTTGAAGACGACGATACCATCTGAAAAGATGCTCATTTATATTTATTCAAAAAAAAAGAAGACATCTGGGTATATTACAGGCAAAACAAAAGTGATATTTCGCTCAGCTTCCGCCAAATACTTTCTTTTTATTCAAATGTCAAGGGAAATGTGGGAGTTTGATGAGGATGGCGAACTGTATTTTGAAAAGGCCGTCAGCAACTTTTTACCTCAACTATTTAATCGATGGAAAGATGAAGGCACAAACCACGTTGTATCGATTGTTCTATTCACCCGCGTCTATTATGAAAAAGAAATCGATGATCCCCTTTTGAATCGAGCACCAGATGGACGTTTTTACAAGGATTTTTACAAAGTGTTGGCTGATTGGGAAACAACAGACGATTGGATGACAATCATTGGTCCTTTGAAACAAGAGCAACTTGGATTTCAGCCCAGTGTTTTGATGCGTACTCAAGATGAACGACAAGTAGTTAGTGGTCAAATATCAATGGCTTATGAAGGGAATGTGCTTGAAGCAATCAATCTAGCGTTGAATCCGTTTGATAAGCACTTTGTTGATCGTGATTTGATGAGAACAGGTCTCTCCATTATACTAATAACGCCTGGTGTTGGAAAATTCTTTGTCAATAAAAAGCTACTCAGATTGACAAACGAACGAATGACGGATAATGGTATTGCAATGGATCTTGTCTGTCTTTCATCGGTACCACTGCACATTACGCCTCTTATGTGCTTTATGGACGCACCTCTCACTTTTGAAACCGAGCCAACAAATGCAGAACCGTTTTCAGGAGACACATTAATGCCTCGAATAGGAAAGCCATTTACAGCTGCAAATTCACCCGAAAAGGCGGGTATTTCCAATTTGAAACTGACATCCGGTTATTTGGATCCATTGTATAGAGACACCAAAGACGCACCTACCCAGAAATATTATGTTGTGCCTCATTGGGTTGATTGTAGCTTCTATCACCATGAAACGGGTCGATTTATAAAGCAGGATAAATTTAAAACACGTTGCAAAATGTACCAGCTCCAGATGATGGGTATTATGGAACATGACATTAAAGGAATTCGAATCCCATATTTATCAGAAACGGTCACAAAGGAACCACCAAAAACGCGTACAATCAAACAGCAGCGAAGTAGCAGTAGTTTAAATGATCGATTGGCGTTGACGTCAAGTGATGGAAAACATAATAATGGCGAGCATTATCTTTCAAAATCAGCCAACATTGGGGGGAGTACGCGAAGAACTTCTTTTCTGTCAAATGCGGAAATGATCATGACACCAAAACCAGAGGAAAAAACAGACGCTGTCATTACGAGATATGATAATGATGTATTTAAAACTTCGAATGAACCTCGCTTTGGCAAACGACATAGTATACAGACGAAATTATCTAATAATTCAAAATCAAGTCATGCACCCAAGAGCTCCTTTGAGGGTTCCGAAAGACCTGATAGTGATGGACTCCATGTAACTAGCACTCGCCATAAAACATCAAATGTAAATTTCGATATTTCTAAAGAGGGTGATATCAAACTTTAATGTATTGACCCATCTATTTATTTATTTATTTTTAAAAAAAAAGGATTATCATTTTGGTGAAAGACGCATGCAGGGCTCCGGTACACAACCTCAACAAATAATTGGAAAAAGCCCCTATGATGCAATCAATCGAAGAGATGATAAAGCAAATGATCCTTTTAGACCTTCGCCTACTTATACCAATATACGAGATGATCACCGTTATAGACATTCAAGAAGAGGAACCATCACAAGTACTGATAATAAATATGTTTCGACTACAGTCACAGATACCCATCAAAACTTAGCAGCAGAAGAAGAAGAGTTTGCTGTAGTGAGCTCGAGTACGGTTGATCCAGTACCAATCAACAACAAAGGCTTAGGGTGTCGTATGGATGCAAATCGTAAAAACTTGAACCATTCCCCTCGTCAAGGTATGGTTAGTGGTAGTATACCTTCTATCCATAAACAATCTGGAAATAGCGATTTGATACGTACAAGTCTTGGAGGCACCAATCACGCCAATCGATCATCGCCCTCTCATGGATTTAATAGAAACCCACTCAAGCACATCTTAATCAACCCTTGTAATCCCTCGGATAACCACATGCTTTTCACCTCTCATTTAAGACGTTGGCAACATGCATTGCCAAAAGTACAGCCCAGTGAAGGACCTATTGTACATTGGAGATCACTAGTAACACCAGCTTGTTTACCTCTGACAACCGATTATGTGCCTTCGTCCGAAGAATTGACTGGGTGTTATAGTCACTATATGTACACGGTGTCTGCTAGTGAGGATGCTAATCTTTACCAGGCAGGTGATAAAAGTTTATCTGAGCATGAAAAAACCGAGAATTTGCTTGTCGAGTTGTTGAGTCAACGTTTAGCCCAAGGCTTTCAAATCATCTTTATTGATAGCGGTGTTTCTGGCATAACCAAAATCAATCCAAAGCAATCATCCGAAACACCTACTTCTACAATAACTGGATACAACTCAACTACAACAAAAGACATCTTGAGAGATAGTATTTTCAACATTAAAGGAACGAGTCCTACCAGTGCCACCAACTCTGCAAACTCAACCGTTGCCGCGACAACAACTGGAGGGGGAGGAACAGGAGGAGTTCGCACATCCAACTTTACAAATGCTGCATTAGCTACTGCTGGCGCCAATGGCCTTGCTGGTACTGGTTTTGGAAACACATCTGATGAGGGTGTTGCCGGTAAAATGAAGCGTAAGCATGGTATTTGGTGGCTTTCAATGGGTCATCAGATTCACCAGCTTACCTTTGATTCTTCGGGGCAGAATGTAGAAGTGCGTCGCTATGTACGCAAAATATCGTTTGATGTTGGAAAAATTAGCTACCACTGTGCCATTTGGCCCAAAAACATGGACTCGTTTAGACCAAAGAGTGCTGTCTTTAGTTATCCTAGTGTGCTGTATGCATGGAATTATTTGGATCATTTGGTGGCCGGTTACCAAGAAGAATTGACAGATAACCTTAGATTCTGGAGAGCTCGTTTTATTGTGATTCCAAGAGAAACTCTCCCATCCAACATCACATTGACTGGTGCATTACATGATCATTTGGATGAAGAGGAAAAAAGGCTGGCCCTGTTTGAATCCTGGATCCAAAACATCCGTAAATCTAAATGGATCGCGCCAGAAGAACGAGACGAGTTGCAAAAATACCGCAAACGCGAAATTGGCTTTTCGGATCTTGGAATAAAGTTAACCACGATGGATCCATCTGCATTTGTTCGAAGTGAAGCAATTAAAATGTCCTCACATACTTCAGAAACAGGCTCAAAGTCACACACAAGCATTCTTTCTTCCATCATCAGCCAAGGGCTTTCTCGCGATTCGAAATCAAAGGACATAGCCTTGGCATTACAGGACCCAAAGGAAGGCATCCGAATCATGGATAGACGCTGGCATTTCCGATTGTTTACAGAAGTCTTTACTGGAACTGAATTTGTTGATTGGATTATTATCCAATTCGAAGACATCACAACAAGAGAGCAGGCTGTTCAATTTGGTAATGTACTGATGCAAAGAAAACCTCCATTGTTCTTGTCTTCGACAAAGAGACACACCTTCTTAGATGGAAACTACTTTTATACACTACATGAAGATTTTATCATTGACAGAAAAAAGGCAAAGTCTGGAATGGCGCTTTCATCAAGTCGAAAAACAATGGGTGACGGTAAGGAGCGAGAACCGTCTATAGATGGACAGCTGCATAAAGTATCCAGTCGCTCGAGTAACACACATAGGCACTCGGAATTTTCCATGTCCAAGGCAATGATCATTGAAGTGGATCCATATAAAAAGAGTGATAGACGCGAAACCGCTATTCTGCACTATGATACTATTCATAACCCTAATAACTGCTACCACTTCCAGCTAAATTGGCTAGGTTGCACTGCTCAATTGGTACAAGAACTCTTGCAGAATTGGAGTCGTCAAGCAGAACGATGTGGATTGAAATTAGTAGAAGGATCAATGGATCAGGCTTATGAGGATACCGAAAACGACAACCCTTTCCAATGTCCTGTGCCTATCCCATTAGCAGCAAAACCACCCTCTGTAGACAATTTGGCTGCTGTCTCTAAAATTGACGTTCCTCAGCAATTTTATGAAATTGCACTTGTTCGCCACTTGGACTTTGTACTGGATGTCGAAGCAGATGTCCAATTCGACAAGGCCAAGGCCGAATGTATTGATTTGGAATACTCATATATTAAGGATGTCTATAAATACGACCAATATGTCCACAAATCCGGTGTAGCCTTTGTACAGATTCGAGCTGGAGGAGATGGATTTTATTGGGTGAACAATCGACTCTATACCAATCATACCCCCGCATTAATTGCCAATCGACGCCAGCCCACCTCTTCATTGAGTCACCCAGACGCCCTTCGCACGAAATTCATTGAACACTGTAAAAATAAGGCTTGGCTTATCGAGTTTTGGGAAAGAACGCGTGCCAACTTTTTACAAGGTATTGATCCCAACAGTTCCGATGCTTGGGTATTTGAAAACTCGGGTGCCATTGTTGAGAACGACCCTGGCAATGTTGCACAACAGGATGCATGTAGCGAAACGACTGTTGTGGATCATGAAACTTCAAACGCCATTGAAATTCAGGATAGAACGCTCACCCAAACCTCAAGCATAACAGTGACATTATCATCCCCTTCAGCTATTGATACGAAAAGTCCAAGTTTGACCCAGACATCGACCGTCAATAGTGGAAGTCCTTCTGAAATGTCAAATATCCACGATCGATCAAAATAAAATTGTTTGTAACGTAGGAGTGGGAAAAATAATTCATCCACCTCTTGAAAGAAATGTATATTGATAAAGT
>VCJM01000398.1:947-11003 GCA_024139495.1 Backusella sp. ASU-2019c | reverse complement strand
AAAAAAAAAAAAAAAAAAAAAAAATAGGAGACATAAAAGATGACTTGGTTGAGCTTGCCAATCTTGAAAAGGGTACCCCGATTCATATTTTCGAGATATAGGAAAAGAATCTTATTATTCTTTAGTTATTCTTTATTATTATTATCTTTATTAAATAAACATATCCTTTGATATCTAATATACATCCAGCTAAGATATTCATCACGAGCTCATATTGTTACAGTGTGTTAATTTTGCTAATTGGACTTGTGTGATGTGTGGTAGAGGTTTTTGAGGAAATCGGAGGGGTTGATAGACATGTGTTTAATTTCCAGCCTGGAGATTCTATAAAAACAGATAAGTAATGCGTATTTGTGGAAGCTTTTTTTCTCTTTTTTCTTTATTGCTTCTCTGATAACTGTTCCTGGATACAGAGGATGTCTCCATTTTGGAGCTCTGTATCATCAATGAAGGACTTTTTATCTATTTTCATGATTTTATCCGGTGTAATCTCCTATACATTACCCTATTAACTTCTTTCCTTCTTGTTTTATTTCATTTTTTATATTTATACCTCATATATATCAATGTTTGTACCATCTTTAAGCTCGACCAACTCAACCAAGCCATCGTCTACATCCCCAATTATCTTGTTTTTGTCAAGGTAAAATTTACCGATGCCCCTATTTTTATGTCATGAGGAAAAACAATAAGGATAGTGATGTATTCTAGTGCATACCTCATAGACTGTAGTTGTGGAACAAAGAGCTTGACAAACACCAAACAATAATCCGATTCAATTTCATAGTCAAGTCCGAGATATTGATGGAAGCTATATCTCCATGGTGGGCCAAAGGCTTCAGGGATTTTTAGATTTGGGGATGTCAGAAATTCCTTTAAAAACCTGAGCTTGGAGTGGACGGTTACTTTGTTAGCCTCCACGTGCGTTATACCATCTAATAATAAGCCATTATTGATGGTATTAACTGGAATACGTAGTCTGTTCATTACACCGGGAGTTGTTCCGGTAAATATACCATGAAAACTGCGCTGGTTCATGTGACTAGCCAAAACATCCATTATATCAAGACATCTTGTCGCAAGAACTACACCTTGGTAAAGAATAGAAGCTGTTCCATGTTTCCTGTCGCTGTATGTCCATGTGACGCTTCCATCCCCAGCTATCCAGCCAAGCAGGAATACTGTAAATTCAATTACAGTAAAGCCGTCGAGAAAGTCGTTGACCAAGCTGATATTTGTGTTAAAGATCTACCTTTTATCCTACATAAGTAAATAAAGAAAAGTCACTCTGATATACGAATGGGAAAATAAATATTGCTGCATATAACAATCAAAGTATCGTTCTTCTCCTTATTAGTATGAGATAAACTTGATCTATTTATATACAGCAGCAATATACTATATAAGGAGTGCTTTCAATCAATGACGCCGTATTACACTCATAAATGAATGAATGAGACTGACAACATTCACTCGTATTATTTGAAGTGAAAACAAGTATATAGCAACTATGTAACAAGTGATATAAAACCCAATGGAAATAAAAAGTGCATTTAAGAAATTCGGGCTTAGATATTACATTGACGTAACTCTAAGTTAATTTGTAGTGCATGTAACGATATCCGTATTCAATTGAAATGGCATTATTTAAAACAAAATATAAATAGTTCAATATCTTTATTACTTTAGATCTCTAGTGATAATAATTTATTCCTCAGTAGCAGAGAGATTGACGGCGGGGTTGAAGAAGAAAGACTCTTTACCCCAGAAGAAATCCTATAAAAAAAGTTTAGGAATATGGAATACTCATATATATAATGTAATGAAGCCAACCTTTGTGCGAAGATTGATATATGGAAACTTCACCCACTCCTTGGGGTGGTGCTTCTGGTGCTCGTGGTGCTCTGCATAGAGGTTATAAGCGTTGAAACTGGCAGCAGCAAGACTGTACAAAAAAACAAAAAAACAAATAAATAAATGACGTTTTGTTTTCCTGTCAAATAAACCTACGCAGGGATGGTGACAAAGATGGAAATGTTCTTCCAGGTGTTGGCAGCACCTATTCTTTTTGGTTAGTTTTTTCCTTCTTGTCTACATTTCGAAATGGAGGTTTTTTCTCATCTTACCGGCGGCATGGTGCTTGACAGCATCACGTTCAGCTTGGAAAGCCTCGGCGGTGGTGGACTGGAAACGAACACCGGCGCGCTTAACGGAGGCAGCGACTTGAGAGGAAAGAATACGGGAAGCCATTTTTTATATTATGAAGAGGGGGGAGGAAAGAGCAAAACAGAAAAAATAAAAAACTTTTATTCGGGATCGAGATAGCTGCTTGTGCCTTATTTTTCTTTTTCGAAATAATATCACGTGGTTTTTCTTTATTTTTGACAAGGGGCGAGAAATACGTGACGCAGAAAACTTTTTCGAATATCCGATCGAAATGCCACCAAAGTTTATTAGTAAAACACTTTCTATATACGCATGAAAGTGTCTACATCCATTCTTGGACCCTCATAATTCTTATGGCTCATTTTGGTGAATGAAAGGCCATGTATTTTTGTGTTAGCATGGTTTTATATCAAGACTTCATTCTGTTACTTAACATGAGGACTTTTAGAATAGGACTTTCATATATGTACATTCACATTATGTCTTTTTTTTTTTGTGGTTCAACAAAGTAGCTGCAAACAGATGATTTTATTCTTTTGGATATTTTACTTGTACAAGAGGTCAAAAAAAAATTTTTTTTTCTTCTCTTAAGTCAATGGATCGGCATACAGGTAGCACCCGAAAAACATACTTTTTTTCCTAAATAGCCCTCATCCGGCCTCAAAAGACGAATATGAGCTCGAATGAATGTGTCCGAGTATTATAAAAGGTCTGTGAGTCCAGTGTAAAGGCGTAACATATTGATGACGTTCAAAGAAGGTCTTGTGAGGCCTATCTAGCTGTGGTCTATTTTTCCGGTGAGTGAATCCGGAACTCAGTCCAAAAAATTTAATCAATGATTTCTTATTATTCTGGTCTACTCTCACTTTTACACTGCATCTCTTACAAGATACCTGAGAAATACCTTGAGTAATCTGGAAAGTCAGTCTGGATTGAAAATAAGTCTACTTTTTTTATCCTGAATAAAGTATCATATGAGTATAGCTGAATTTAAGGTTAAATAAAAATCAATCTTTATCTTGTATCTACAACTTGTTCAGATCACCAAAATAAAATCATGCAATTAATTAGGATATGTACGTTGAAGTCTACGTTTGGAATACTCGATTCTTTTATTTTTGGATCAATACTTTTCACAATAAACATTATAAAGTTGACTCTTTTGTATTCAAATACTTTTTTAAAGATCACCTCTCCATCTGTATTAGGGATTCATAATCTAGGTTTGGTTCAATAAGAATATACTCCAAGAACTAGGTTTTATTTCATTCCATCAATATTTTTAATAGCAACTGATATGTAAGCATAGTGAACGGTTACCAAGGTTAAGGTAGTCATCTATGTTTCAATGTTACTCTATTCATTTTCAATAGAGCTAAGATTGAGATGAGGGAATCTCGTTATTTTTATTGTTCATAAGTTATTAAAAAAAAGGGGGAGGGAATAAGTACAACAAATAGTAAAAAGAATATACAATATACAGTATTCAATAATATGAATAGGTGAATGAAATAATGCAGTGAAATTATAAACATTGGCGATTTGTCATTTCCTTGAGGGAAGGAGTCTGACAAACGTCTGTTGGAGGGATGTTGATATTGATTTGATGGCACATTTCTTGTGCTGTGGTGCTGCTTTTAAGTTTTAGTGCGTAGTTCACCATCTTGGTTTCGGCCTCTCCATTCTCGTTTGTAGTGGTTTCCAAAGCACCAAATCTGATAAAGCGGTCTTGCATGACAAACACTTGCATTCTGGGGAAGAGGTTCACGTTCAGTATTGTGCGAAAGACGATATCAGAGCGCATAACAAGGTGGCTTTGTTTTTCGAGCTTGTTTAACAGGAAATTGCCTGCACCTCGTTCTTTCCAGCCTTGATTGGCATCCAGAACATACAATACACCATTGGTTTTGCAAATGGTATCTTCTATATATCATGTTTTAATACTTTTTTATTTCTTTTCTAATACATAAAGTTATTCAACTATTTACTTTTACAAGATACAGTCCATTCAGCAATTTGTGAATACCACCAGTTTCCACTTGGTTGGATGTTCGAGGGTACTCTACTTCAAGAACCTTTTGGATGCAATATGTGGACTTTTCAATAATGCTCAATACGTAGATGTGCATACTCGAACCCATAATCTGGATAACGGGAACATAGAGTTTTTTTAGGGAGGCTACCGGTAACGTGGAGAGTGACATGATGAGATGGTTCAAATGGTATTTGGCAGTCAATACAGCTTTGAGCTTATCGTAGTAGTACTTTGAGCTTGTGGTAGCCGAGACTTTGGCGAATTCCCCATTGGATATATCCAAATACCTTTCGCCAGTGTTTATAATGACACGCAAATCTAATCTAAAACCGAAGTCCTTGCATTCAGAAGATATGGTATCCCCTCTATTGATATATTATGTCTTTAAGTGTTTGCCCAATATTTTATTTTTCCATCAAAATTACCATTGGAGGAACACATCTCTACTATAGCCAAAATAATTTTCAAACAAAGGTCCCCAATATTTGACGATAATGGATTGTTCCGAACACTTTTTCGAATAGCTATCTGTTAGCATATAGCTCTTATGTCCATGTTGTTCAAGTCTAAAGTTGAAACAAGTTAATTTAATTTCTAACTATTGTCATTATTATTAGCTTACACATGTTGATATATATTCTTGATGCCACGGCCATCGCTTGTAATCTCCTGCTTATCAACTTTTTTCAAAGCTTCTTTTATAGCAGATGGGCTGTTCAGCTTTATTAAAAAAAAAAGAAAGATATTAGATATAGTGTAAAAGAAGTAAAGGTTTCATTATCGCTTTTTTTACCTTTTTTAAGTGTTCTTCATATACGGGTTTGGATTCACCACTCTCTTCACCATCATACTTGTATATGTGCTTGTTAATATGCTTTGACAAGGCACTACCACTTAGTAGTTGAACGTGTGAGCCCTGGGAGTCAACCGATATGTCAATTACTCCATTTTGAGAGAGGCTAGATATGATTGGTTAAAAAAAATAATATGATTCTGGCATAAATGAAAAAACTTACAAGACAAAATACTTGGATTTTTTGTCTACGATTTGAACTGATTCTCCGATGTCCTTGAGTTTCTGAAGTAGCGTTCCAGTGCTGACAATTTTTATATTTTTTTTTGGTTGGATGGTGGTGCTGGTTTTGTTATTATTATTCTTCAATACAAAGCGTTAGTTCAGTATTAAACGCTTCCTCCTCTTATATAAAACGTATACTTACGCTTTTGGATCTCAAACGCTTTTTCAGAGGAAATAAAAAGTAGCAATAGTTAGTACAATGAGTTATTGCGTCCTTTGCAAGTTGTAGAGTAGATGCTATTTTGAAACTTACATGGTCTTATTATTATCGTTCACAACCTTGATATAGACCCTTGATATTCCATTTGAAAGTTGAATTCTTTCACATTGACTATAAACGATGTTTGAATAACATGTTACCAACTTGTAACTTTAACTAATACTTGATAATAATTACAGTGAATTAAGGTACATGGTAGTATCACCATGAGTAGATAAACTTGGTTTGTTTTTCGTAATAATAGAAAGTGGTGAAGAAAGACGAAGGAGAGAAAATAAAAAAGAAAAAAAAGTATTTTTTTTTTTTTAAATAAGGAAAACTACACCCAATTAGAGTGGGATATGAGTCAAACAATGAAAACAAAGAGCCACCTGATCATAATTAGTTTATCACCAAAAATAACCTTCTTTTACTTGATGTGATAACATCTGTTTACGAAGAAATTTGCTCATTCTATCCTCGTTATTTTTTCAAGGAAGAATGAAGAACAAGAAAGAACAAGAAAGAACAAAAATTGTATGCTCATCGTTGTAGAGATTTGTATTTGAAGGAGAGAAAAAGGTTAAAATCATGCCACATAAAACAATTAAACCATCGTTCTCCCCTTAATACTATTAGATACGATTACCTTTTTTGTAGAGCAACAACATACTATATAGGAAGTGGATTCATTTTCTATTAATCAATGATGTCGTATTATACTCACTAATGTATAAGATTGACATAAATACAATCTATTATTAGTATTTCTTGAAATGAAAAACAAGAATATAACAATTGTATAACAAGTGAGTGAAAAAACTACAATATTTTTTTGATGGAAATAAAAAAAAATAAAAATAAAAGTGCATTTAAGAAATTTGCAAAGAAAAGTGTAGTGCATATACAATATCATTTCTTTATTTTTTTTTTATAGCAGTAAGGTATATACAACAATATTTTACGTGCTGGGCTACTATGTAGCAGAGCTTGGAAAATGAAGGCTCTATTTTTCATTAATAAAAAAATTTAACAAAAGCACTCTAATTTTATTGTTTTCACACATTTTAATTATTCAACTATCTACAGAGTCTGTTTCTTTTCTCTTTTTTTCAGGCATCTTTGGTATTCGCACAAGCAGCATAAATACATTGGCTAAAGCACACGTGGCTATTAATACATAATAAACCTTCGATATACTCTGAAAATAGATGGCATTCAATGTCGATTGGACTTGTTTATCACTGATGGAGCTAATTTTGACATAGTCTCTATATGCTCCTGACTCAATCACCTTCTGATAGAGAGATGGATCTGTTTCATGCAGTGATGCTAAATGTGTACTCACTTGAGAATTCATAACGGAAAAGAAGATGGCAGATATGACGCTCAAGCCGAATTGAGTCATGGATCGAATGATTGCTGCACTGGCTGCAACCATATGAGGCGCTGCCTTTTCCAATATCAGTTGAGACCCTATATTTGTAGCTTGATTCACAAAGCCAAAACCGAATGCATATAATACCAGCATCCCGATTTGTATTCCTGTGTTAGATTTTTCGCTTTCTACAAAAGTCATCAACAGAAGTATGGGCATCACAATGATATTTCCAAAAATCAAAGATGGCTGTCAAAAAGTAATTACATTTTGTATATTAATGTATGTAGCAAGCTATATGCATATGTCAATATCTATATACCTTGGGTGTTCTCAACTTTTTTGTGACTCTAGCCTGGACAACAGTAAAGATGATAAAGGTAGTCATGACTGGAATTATCTTTAGCGAGCCTTTTGTTGGCGTATCATTGTATACAGATTGAAATGTGACGGATGCCATTATAGTGATGACGAGGTAGTAACAGCCATTCAAAAATTGCTGAGTATACATCAACATCATATTTCTATTGGTGACAAGCTCGGATGGAAATAGAGGGACTGAAGCGACATATCGTTCATAGATCACTAGTATTATAAACGATACAAATGAGCCGGCTAATAGTCCGATGACAAGAGGAGACGACCAATCGTATTGCTTTGATGTGCTTCCATAGTTCAGGCCTAAAAGTAAACATACTACACTCACTGTAACAATCATGCATCCGCCAGCGTCGACACGAGAGCATATCGTTTTGCAGTTTTCTACGGATATTTTCTGTTCTGGCCTTGTTGGGATTTCAACATAGAGATAAATAATTATGGACACTGGTATTGCTATAATAAGGTTGATCTAATATAAATAATTATCAAGAAGATCATGTTTACTCAATTTATCAAGATAAAAAAAAAGTAAACTTTACAGCAAATATGTATCTCCATGATAATTTATCTATATTGGTCTGTTAGCAAATAATCAATACAATTGTTGGTGGGTTTAAATTACCAGAAATGATGCCTCCAAGCACTTTTGTACATGAAATTATTAAATAATTAGGTATTGCGATGGAATAAAATCAACTGGTTCACTTACTAGGACCTGCAGTGGAAGTAACGCCATATGCTACAGAATTATTTGACAGATACAATATTCTCTTTTCCAAGGGGAATAAATCTAAACAACATGTATATTCGTATATATATTACTATTAACCAATAATACAATAATCCACAAACCTATTATCACAGCAATAGATAACTATTAAAAGATTCAATATATCAACACTACATTATCCCTTTAAAAAATGTATTTACCGTTTGAAGTATACCGCAACTGATTCCTTGAAAACCAGCACTGATTAGCACATTAAAAATTACAATATTTTAAACAACCTCACCCCCCTCTACCTTGACACACTCTTGTTACAATAAGCATATAGCTATTTACCGAGAAACCAGAAACCAAACATGATATTGACATAAAACTGATGCCAAAAAGATATAACCTCCGTCTAGAAAAATATTTAGAAAAAATTAGGAGGGGTTACATCATGGGCTTACCTCCCAAAACAGTCTGATATTTTTATAGATAAAAGCTGAAAGATGGCTAATGAATGGATGTTTAAAAAAGGGTGCTCTGTTTCAAAGTATTGTTCTTACCTGAGCCTAGATAAAAGGTATTCATGTACTATTTTATAAAATATAAGAAAGTGGTGCATATGCTTTTCTTTTATTCTTTTTTACCCAGCTTATATTTTCATAATCATTCAAATCTATCATGAATTTATGTAATTAGTAGATGGTTATCATATACATTTATAAAGGGACAACCTAATGCGATGAATCCAAGTGCTGGCCCCAATGATGAATTAGGAAAAAGTGCACTTATTGTAGATAGAGCTAATCTATAATTTACGTTTATTATCATTTACCACCTCAAGTAATAATGAACCCACCCAAAAAGCAAGATGCGCCGTTTCACTTTATGCTGTATTATTGGTGTCTTGGTACTTTTATTGATCCTCACTTTATCTTCGACTACTGGAGTGGAGGTTGCTGGTGTTATTATCACATTCTGAGTCATTTCAAAATGTTAAAAAATAACAGAAAATGTAATTGACGAAAAGAAGAGACAAAAACGACATTTTTATGCTATATATCTGCTGACTGCCCTTAGGATTACTCCTGCATCTTTGTTTTTTTTTTTAATGCAGGTGCAGATGATATGGGATTTGTAGATTATAGAAGTGATTGATAATAAATGTTCAAGTGTAGAACATGTTCTACTTTGAAAACGTTTATAGGGATGAATCATGTAAAATATGGAAAAGAAATGAAAGCTTTTTAGTGATGTAATTTAAAGCTCAAAATACTATATAATACACTTTCTCTGGTATATTTTATTGCTGATTTAGTGTTGGATATCGTTCAGCTGGTTAAAAAATAAAATGTCGCTAAGGTAGGGATTCAATGTGTCGTCGGCCTCAGAAATTCATGTCGCCATAACAAAAGAAAAGAAATATAGATTTGAAAAAGTGTACCTTTTGAAGATCAAGTTAATAATCAAGTCATGTTCAATGTTGCAGCAGTTCATTCAACCCAATGCCTTTACTCTAGCTATTAAAGGACTCACAAGAGCCAACTCATTACATATCAGTGTGTTATTCAGAGTTGGTTGTACCTGTTTTAATAAAAACTAAAAAATCCCATTTGATTGGAGCACGAACAATCATATTGATAATTCCGCTAATTTGGTGTGGATCAAAGCTAAAACCAGAATAGTTTAATAAAAGAGCACCTAAATAGCATTCAACACACATCAATTTGTACGAGCAGTGTTTTTGTTCATTTTATTTCAGATGAATAGCGATGTATGACACATTTCCCATTCATTGACCTCATAGCATAAAACCAGAGTATTTTAAAGAGCGATTTTTTTATTACGCATTGTTGCTTTTTTTTACGTAAAAAAAAAAGGGTTCTGGAAAGATCGGTAGAAAGGAGTCATAATGACAAGAGTTTTAAACTCATTTTTGTGTAATTATAAAATAGGGTTTGACACATTTCTCTTCTATAAACAAAACAGGGAAAAACAAAAAAAAATGGGCTGTAAAATCATTCAAGCAACAGAAGAACACGTTCCCATTGTAACCTCGCTTGGTACAAAGATATTTGTAGCTACGTTTGGACCCCACAACACAGAT